>BQNB010002056.1:39081-53216 GCA_026074375.1 Tanacetum coccineum | reverse complement strand
TATCAAATCTTTATAATGTTGTTTGAATAAGAATGTGTTTACACTGAAGGTGAAGTTGTGTTAGAATTGCACAATTTCAACATTTTTGTAAACTTCAAAAAAACATTTTTACATTTTTTTTTACAGCTTTTTTGATTTTATCGATTTAGATTAGATTTTGTTCGTGCGTCATTTTATATTGGTGTTGCACATCTCATTCTCCATAACATGCGTACTCTTAAGTTTCAATTAATCTTAATGTATTTTAAAACAAATTTTGGTTCTCTCAGGCACTCTTGCTCCGTTCGTTCTAGTGTGAACATTTTTAAAGTAAACGTTAGAAAACACATGGTGGATCCGTTTGTCTAATTTTTATGCATTTTCAAACAATTCGTGGTCATTTCGGGTACTCTTGCTCCGTTGTGAATCGGGTTGTCTAATCTTAACACATTTTAAAACATATTGTGGTCATTTCGGATACTCTTGCTCCGTTCGTTCTAATGTGAACATTCTTAGAGTAAACGTTAGAAAACACCTGGTGAATCTGTTTTCCTCGGCCTTTTCACTCCCTTTATATAACAATTTTCGTTGTGCTTCCTCGTTACATTTTTATTTGTAATCATTTTTGGTCTAGCTTCTTCTGTTGTAATTTACCTTATGTTTATGCTTTCTTTATAATTGTGGTGGTATTGTTTAAGGTACATTTACCTTACACTAGTACAATCATCCATGAAGCATTTTTCAAACATTAGGTGTTTTAGATGTAATCACAAAAACAAGGTTGTTTTGTTATCCCTTAGTAAATTACCCATATGTGTTATCAATGTCTTGGCATCTCCCATATCATTTCTTTCTTCTTTTGATCAGATTTCGAATCTTATTTTTAAATCTTGGAAATTTCATATTTGCTCAATTTATGCTTTTACATAATGTTTCAATAGTTATATATTTGGTATATAAAAAAATTATCAAGAAAATAAAGAGAGATGTGAAATTCGAATTCTTTTATGAATAATGATACTTTTGTAATAGGGCTGAGCTAAATCAACGAAAAACCGAACCAAATCGAGAAACTGAGTCGAACCGGGGCGAACCGAACCAAACTGACCTTATTCGGTTCGGTTTTCGATTTTGTATAATTACGGTTTTCGGTTTTAGTTTTTCTCGGTCGGTTCAGGTCGGGTCAAAACAAGGTAGAATACACATGAACTATTTAAATTAGTTTCGCTCTTATAACTTCAGCTCGGTTTTGGTTTCGCTATCTTAACTTCGGTTCGGTTCTCGTTTTCGTCAATATCGATTTTTAGTTCGGATCAGGTTTATTCGGTTCGGAACGGGGTTTAACCATGTGATAAAGTTTAATGCTGATGCACTATAGTTTTAGACATATATTTTGAGAAGAAAAAAAACAGACATCATTAACTTATTAAGTGTGTGGTACAGTTTAATGCTATAGCACAATAGTTTTGAGATATTTTATAACTAAAATAATAAAGAAATCACATGTATGGATTTACAAAAGCATCCAAGACTAAATAAAAGGCAGTCAACTAACTAGTCTTTGGATTATGCTTAAAGAACCAATATAAAATTTATGTATCATGTGACGCAAGTTTGATAATTTGTCACGTTCACAATATAAAAAAATATATATGTACTAAAAACATTGAAAGTACCATGATTAGATGACTCAGGGACAATTTAAGTGTCCAAAGTATGCAATATGTCCAGAAAAGCACACAAAAGAAATCAGAACCAAATCTAACAATTATGTATGTAACACATTTTTCCTTGAATGTTTTTTGTTCATTACCTTTTCAAATTTGTATTTTAAACAATATAGAATTCGTCAAGTATGACTTACACAAATGACATTCATGGACTCTAACAAGAAGGCAACTTACTTTCTTTGAAAACAATCATGTATAGATCATCTATCTTTATTTTTACCCTTTACGGCTTAACATCGACCCAATCACACTATGAATAGGTGCAATGTTCATTGATTCAAATGATGTTGCGAGAAACAATAAATACCGTTAGACAACAAAAAAACACTAATCATTTCACCGGGCTTTATTTGTATAAGCATAAACATAAGATGGCACAAATTCTTTCAAGTTGGTCGTCTTTCAACGAAATGGAAATGCATATACTCAAAGCCGCGAACTATAACCAAATGACCCGAACTACAACAATACGTGTATGATGTATAGATATACATTCTATTTTTGACGCACTTATCTATTACTCTGTAATTGTGGTGCATTGAGTACTTTGCATATATCTATCTTAGCTATATTAGTTTAGATGTTTTAATTCGGTTCGGTTTAGTTTCGGTTTATTTGGATATTACCCAAACAATAAACAATAACCTATATATCGATATACTAGTCGACAATTTGATTGAGCACTTCTTCCAATTTAGCGCACTCAATGTTTTAGTATGATTACAAAAGGCTTATTCCCCTGATTAGTTGTAATTGATATGTATAGCTGTTTCATTCTATGACTTGGCATCAAGGCCCTATGTCTGTAAACTATTCTTATCGATTGTTTTGAGAAAAAATAACAAGGACATCAATAGCCTTCCGGGGTATTTCTATCTTTCAATAAACCCACTATTTAAATTGCCATTCATTCATTAATGCAATGTAAAGCTATTTTACACGCTAAAATGGAGCTAAAGTCCGTGTATATGTAGTCTTAAATTAGGGTCCTTGAATGGAAGTTCAACACAATATATGATCAGTTTATCTCCCACATTGTTGAGAAATCAAACTTGTGACGTCTACATAAGTAAAAATATCAATGCTTATATCAAATTCTTATGATGTTGTTGGAATAAGAATATGTTTATTTTGGAGGTGGAGTCGTGCAAGTATTGCATGACCGAATAATTCAAGGAAGGGCGCACCGCAGGGAGGGTCCTTTTTAGTGGATGACTCGTCGGGCTGTCGGAGGGGGACTTCTTTGACTTCTTTGAGAAAAAGAAACTTGAATAAACTTCTTTTCTGAAGGAGTCGTCATTTTTAGGAGGGCTAATTTCATTTACAAGCCCGACCGTATTTCTGATGCTTGAAGCCCCGCTGACACGCAAGTAGACTCAAAAACCAGACCCCATTAGATTGTCCTCCAGCTCTCTTTATAGGCTTTTCATCCTCATCCTTGACTTGGATTCACTGTTGAATCGGTTTGTGCTCTTTGCAAGCTTATCCTCTTATGGTTTTAAATTCAGCCTACCTTGCTATCGCTGTCAGCTTCATCCTGTTGATTTCGTTCTATCTGCTGGCTTTCTGAAAGGGAATGGTGCGAGGGAAAAGAAAAGGGGGGAAGCAACTCATTTAAGGCTTCGGCTCCAATCGCTTCGTGACGCTCATTTATGCCACTCATCTCTAACTTAAACACTTCTTACTCTAAAAACATTTTTAAGTTTAACTTCTTACTCTAAAAACATTTTTTTTAAGTTTTGGACATTTAGCTTCTAAAAACATTTTTTTCAAAGTTTTGAACATTTAGCTTTTTCGGTTTTATCGATTAGTTTTGGATATTTTGCTTTTTTGGTTATCGATTTAGATTTTTGTTCAAAGTTTTGGACATTTAGATTTTTCGGTTTTATCGATTAGTTTTGGACATTTTGCTTTTTCGGTTATCGATTTAGATTTTTGTCCGGTTCAGCGTCATTCTGTAGTTTTGATGCACGTCTCATTTATTATATATCATAGCGTACTCTAAGTCCTCAAATAACATTATGCATTTTAAAACAAATTTTCGGTCATTTCGGGCACTCTTGCTCCGTTCGTTCTAATGTGAACATTTTTAAAGTAAACGTTAGAAAACACATGGTGGATCCGTTTGTCTAATCTTAATGTATTTATTAAACAAATTGTGGTCTTTTCATGTACTCTTGCTTCGTTCGTTCTAGTGTGAACATTTTTGAAGTAAACGTTAAAAAACACATGGTGAATCAGTTTGTCTTACCTTTTTCAGTTCCTTTGTATAACAATTTTCGTTTGTGCTTCCTCGTTACATTTTCATTTGTAATCATTCTTGGTCTAGCTTCCTCTGTTGTAGTTTACATTATGATGCTAATGTGACAAGACTGATAAGAAATTCTGAAAATTATCACTGCAATTGCTACCAATGGAGAATTGCTTCTTGTTTTAGTAACATAAATGTAGTTGATGGTATGAAGTGGACTAAATATGCTTTACCTGACTGGGCCAATAGAGTAATTAAGGGGGTTGGGATCTTGTAGTAGAGCAAGTAAGGGATATGGAATCCTGCATAAATGAAAAGAAACCGTCAGTTTTACCGTGTGGACGGACCCCACGATTGGACTCCGGCGTACGAGTAAGTATTCATGTTGTCAGAAATGTGTGTATGATGAAGAATGTCAGAGAAAATGTGTACCTTGGGGTGTGTCAGAGAGCTCCTATTTATAGGGAATCCTGGGACTAAGGGATTTCCTATAATGTTCACACATATAGTTGTCCATTGCCAGATGAGACCCTTCACGGGGAAAGGATCCGCGTTCAATTCGTGAAATGCGGACGAGAGAGTACAACAACTTTTACTCATCCAGTGCCCTTTGAACAAATGACATAGTAATCGTGTTTGAGTAAACCTGCAAAATAACATCTCCTATGGATTTACACTTTCTAAGACTTTACATCCTTGTTAAAACTATTGGCAAGTATCATCCTTGAGAGGTAAAATGTGCGACACTTTACGTCCCTAGAGGGATGATTTTTGCAAAATTCTTCCTCAATAAGGATAATTTTTACCGAACATTTGGCTCTCAGGGATGATGTTTGCCAATAGTTTCTGACAGAGATGTAAAGTATTAGAAAGTGTAGACCACATAGATGTATTTTGTAGTTTACTCTGTAATTTACATATATCATACTTTCTCCGTTTTATTTGCACGAACTAAGATCGGGCGTGATAAGACAAAGAAGACTCGGTCTTCGTCCTTGTTGGCAAAATAGCACATGTGCTACCTTACTACACTCGCCCAAGTGAGAAGTGTCTTCGATGATATAAGGGAGAACTCTGTCGTCTAGATGACCGAGTCTTGGAGGATTGTTGTGTGTGTGTTTATTAAATGGTTTTTGCGGTGTATATTTGTATTTAGGTGATGTATGTTTTGTTAGTGAAGTTGGTTTATTATTACACTAAGTTGGTGGTAAAGATATATGTACAAAGAAAAACCTGATGTAACGCTAAAATGTCAATAGTCCTGTATGTGATCTTTTGATCTCCTTATTATACTCGGTCTAATCTATTTCATCAATCAAAAATTATCTTTTCGTTAAACTCTTATTTGATTGATTGAAAAATAAAAGTTAGACATATTTTGAGAAGAAAAAAAAACAAAATCATCACTTATGAAGTGGTGAGGTAAAGTTTAATGCTGATGCACTATATAGTTTTGAGATATTTTATAACTAAAATAATAAAGAAATCACATGTACCGGATTTTACCAAAGCATTAAGACAAATAAAAGGCAGTCAACTAACACTAGATCTTTTGGATTATGCTTAAAGAACAATATAAATTTTAATGTATCATGTTACGCAAGATTGATAAAATATAATTTGTCACGTTCACATATAACAGAAATATATATGTACTTAAACCATTGAATGTACCATGATTAGATTTGACTCGATGGACAATTTTAAGCGGACAAAAGTTAGGCAATATTGTCCAAAAAGCAACACAAAGGGGGAAAGATAAAGAGTAGCAGTTATAAGAAAATTGGTAACAAATTTGTAACTCACATCTATAATACGAATTCAAAATCTTAACATGCTATAACTGAAGAATAGAAACCTTAAACCTGAGATTGAAATTTTGTTACGATTGACAAACCCTAGTGTTGGTTTTTTGTTTTCGAGTTCTGTGAGTTTAAAGTTTAGAACACGCTCCTTGATTAAAATAATCCATTAATTTGAACATATGAAAATGAACAAAATACAGTCTTTCCCACCCACCCAGGTATTTCGGGGAATACACAATGAGTAATGTGCGTATAATACCTTCTCATTGAGTAGGATCACACTTGAAGTTTTCGACGGATTGTTGGCATAAAAAAGTTTCTAAAGAAGTGCTGTAATATAGAAGAAAGTCGACGAACCATACTCGGGTGCGAAGCCGTTATCATAGTTCAGCTAACTTTAATTTGTATGGGGGTGATTCTAGGGGAACTCCTCTGCCACTCTTGCAAGGCTAGTCTTGCTTCATCTTAAAAATGAAAAATGTCTCTTGTTGGTACCTGAAAAACAGTGAAATATGAGTTGCTTATTAAAATGGATATCTATCTACTAAATATGACGGGTAACCTATAATATCTAACCTTTCAGAGTTGACATCTGAGCCAAGAGATGCAAACCCACATTCAAATCTACATGTTTAACTCCATCACATGTTACTTGAAGAAAGAACTCAAGAACCATTAATATACGACCATTATTATCATAAGTGGAGATGTCAAGATGGGCGTGTCAAGCATTCTAGTTGTTGGATGAAACGGGTTATTGTTCAAATGGGGAAATTTAGTACAGGTTGAGCCAGACACACATTTTGCCCAATTTTCATTTTTAAAAAAATGATTACTGTGATGATAATGATTAAAATAACATTGATTTACGCTAATATAAGTAAATCGGTCAAAGTGACACCTCTAATAATAAGTGTGACAGTGCAAAACTATGAATAACTGACATATACCCATACACAAAATGTAAAAAGTACCATAAATTGCAGCTGTAACTATTAAGTCAGTTTCAAGCTGTGTCCTCGATTAGCCTCATTAACATTTATTCCATTGTTCATAGGGTGCGTTTCAAGCTCTTTACAGAGGATTTAGTAGACATTTCAGCTTTGACTTTTGTGTAGACACCCGTAACCTTCCAGATTCAGCTCCCCTATGCTAATCTTTAAAGAGCTAAAGATAGAAACACATTATCAATTCATAGTTTAATGAAAATGTTGAAGTGCTTAAACAAAAATGAGTGCATTGGTTAAAAGATCACATAAGGAGTTGACAGAAGAGTACTACTACAAACCATGGTGTAATTACATATATCATAAGCACGTATTCGAATAAAGTCGTTGGCCATCGATGCAAGTAATCTATAAAACATTTCTTAACGAATAACATTAAGACTAATATGTATCAATATTCACTAATAAAGTATAGTTACATGTATATGGGTAACACTTGAGGTAAACAACAAATAAAATACGGAGTATCATTTAGCAGAATTGTTTTAGCATATATAACATGTCAACATAAAATTTGATACAGTCTTGTTTTTGTTCTAATATATGAGATCATATAGCATTCCTTTGCATTGAATTTTTAGTATAAGCATCGTATTTGATAAGCATTAAATTTTAATTTTTGGAACAAAATTGCTAAAAATAGTACTCCGTAATATCCTATGCTTCCCTTTGGTGCAACCCTTTCTGAAATATAGCAATAACTCCATTGAGAATTAGATAAAGATCTCGTTATAGAAAAAGAAATGACATGCCTGATTAGTGAGGTGATAGAACATTTCGACTCATAAGAGATCAAATTTGAGTGTAGTCATGCCAACTTTAGCAATTGCATCAACGAATCGATGCTTCAGCACCTCCAACTGCTATAAGATCCCAAATAGATGCCAATTAGATTAATACAATATGAGATGGCATTTTAGTATGGGTTGCCCCAAAAATATCTTTTAGTGCATACATATCTTTTATATCATTAACATGGCCGCTGTCAATAAAAACTCATTATCACAACTATCTACTAATTGTATGCAAGCACCCCTAAATGATACCTGAGGTCCTTCCTGGTTTTTCTAAAGAAGTCCCCTTCAGACCCACTTGGAATCTGCAAAAAGAACATAAGATTCTTATGTAAAATGACAGTCGTAGAAGATGATGCTTGGATGTGCTTCTGATGCTTGGATATGCTCTTTGGACAACAGAAACATGGCGCTCTTTGTACAGGTTTAAATGCTGTTATAAGAGCTTTTATATGCTGTTTGTAAAGCAAAAGCAGGACATGGCTGTTTGGACAGATTCTTATGTTGTTCTTGACAGCTTTTGTACGCTATTTAGGCAGCAGAAAAACTGCTGTTTGGAAAAGTTTTTAAGGTTTATATGCTATTTTTTATTACAGCTTTCAACTCTAAATCCAATCACCCATATTAAATAAAACTCCAAACAATCCCATTCATTTAAAAAATTACAAACAATCCCATTCATTTAATTTGTACATAATTAAAACAAACATATCCATTCAATACATTGAAACATCCTTCGAAATTTTTATCCATATCTCATTTGGAAGTCCAACAACGATTATTTATAAAATTGTAACTTTATATTACATTTAAAGTTGTACCTGTTTACAGTGAACAAATATATATCTTGATATCAACCACCAACATATGAAGCTACAAAATCAGTAAGCATTTGTAAATATTGATAACATTAAATCACTTTTGAACAATTAAAAATCAAGAGCACAACAAATTATGTTAATAATGTACAATGAACACCAATATTATGGTTTGATGATTAAGTATTTATTTTGACTATACACATAATAAATTGACAATCTAAAATAACCTCTGACTATACACATAAATTTACAATTTTACATAAACCTATGGTTGGATAACGTTAGAATGATTATTACTCCAACAAAAGATACAAAAAATTAATGTTATTTTGCGAACAAAAGCAGGTAGTTGAATTGTTGTATGAAGAAAACCATGAATATCATTCAATCTCTATAACGTGATCATGCCCAAAACTTCACAAAGATTCAAATTTAAACAAACAATTGCATTAAACGTGACCTCTAAACACTCTATACTAATATTTACGCAAGAACCACAAAAATTCACATCACTCATGCAGAATTATACAGACCAATAATATTGACTTTAGGAATCGGAACCTTCTATTTTATAAATCCATAAATAACATTAACACTGTTGAGTCTTGTTGGCTGAAACAACGATGTAAACTTTATCTCTAGATGATTTTATAACGAAAGGTTTTATATGTTGAATTCACTATGTAGATACATAATTACTTACTAAATTAAAATACTAAGCTAACATGATTTGACTATTAAAAGTTAGGCTTGCCTTTTTTTTCTAGGCTTGAGTTCCTAAATCATTGCTTCTTTTCTTCTCCACATATGTATCCGTTGTTGCAGAAACATAGCGACCACGATCATGACATCATGGTTTCCTAAGGCCTTTCTCTCTGAAGTAAATCCCACTTCTGAAACATGAACATAATTGAAATGAATAAAAAAAATAAAGATCCCTGATCATTAATTTTCTTATATGATACAAAAGTCCATTATTAAACCTCAGGTTATCAATATGTGCTTTTCCTAATTGTGTCTTCTTCAATGCCCATTTCTTCTGGCGTCTCAAGTTTTCTTAAAGTTCCCAAATAATCAATAAAACACATTGTTTAAATTTTAAGAAACCAACAACAAATTAAGAATTTCAAATTAATCAGCAAAAAACATCAATTCGCATATATACAAAAATTATTCACTTGTCAAAATGAGTAGAAATTGTCCTTAGTAATACTACTAAAGGGTGAGCATCGGTCGAAAACCGGACTGGACCTGACCGAGACCGAGTTGGTCCAAAATGCCAGACCGAGGACCGGACCAAAATGGTACGGTCCGGTCCGGTCCTACACGGCATAATCTTTGAGTTTTTAGTAAGACCGGACCAGATTGGACCGGACCGAAGACCGAATTGGTCCAAAACCCCGAAACGAGGACCGGACCGAAATACGTTCGGTCCAGTCCGGTCGGTCCGGTTTTCCGGTCCGGTCGAACGGTCCATATGCTCAGCCCTAATACTACTACACTACCCACTAAGTATTATAGACCATTAGCTACACAATTTATATTCCTGAAACTTTTGTTCACTTTCAAAATAAACAGTTTGGCTTTTAAAGTTTGGATTTACAACATTGAACAATGTCTCCATTCCTTTCAACATTCTGAAAAACCCTCCAATTCCTCCACTTGCAAAATAAAGTATACTGCAACAGCTATAATTTATTTCATAGAATGTCATTATGTCAATGAGAATCAACTTCACTCGTAGACAAAGAATTGGAAGAAAAAAAACAATTCTTTACTACTACTTGCAATCCAACACGCCTAAATAATCAATTTAAGCACAAAAACATGAACCTGCAATCCAATTACCAAAAAGACAAAAACCTTAATCTATTATACATCAGTGGCTAATTGTATTATTAAACCAAAAATACATACCTTTGATAACACATTCAATGACAGGGATGTTTGCTTGTTTTATGTGCTTCCTGTTGCTCGCTCTCTATATCTGTTGCTCGCTCTCTATATCTGTTGTAATTACATATTAAAACTTGTCTTTATATGTGTTGAATTTTCCACAGATTATACCCGTGGACACCCAAGAGAAGACTCAGATACAAAGGTAGATCTAAGGACGAACGAGTACTATTTCGACCATTATACGGGGAGTCATGTGAAGAGAGGCCGAGTGCTTTCAAAATTGAAAGATCTGATTTTTATATGCATAGAGCTTCACCAGCTTGGTTGATCCGATTTTCTCGTTTTAAGGCTTGGTTCCTGAGTTACACAAATAAAAAGGAGCATCGTTGTCGGTGCGTTGTTTTCCATTCTCGGGATTCTTGCAAGTTTTTCCATGCTTGCAAACTATTCAAGTTGAAGCCACCGGCCCAAGTGATCCTATTAATGAGTTTGTAATGACTAGCGTTTTATACACAACCAACAGGAAAATTGAGTGTCCTGACTCGTGTTGTACTTTCCCAGGGAAACATAATGTGTTTATCATTCAAGGTTATTACGACAAAATAAAGGCCGTCGTGAAGAAAGTAAAGATTACACATGATTTAAAGGGTACCGAGCTAAAGAAGAAACTCAGGGAGAGTGGCTTTCATGAAAATCTGGTTGCGTTTCTCGACTAGGAAAGTGATGATGAATATAATTACTACGCTTATGAAGGAGGTGATTAGCTGATCACATCTAGGAACACCCATATGTAGAAATGGGCGAATCTTCTTCGCTCTCGCATCTATAAAGTAATATTACAATGCGGGTGTATAAGAAAAACATTACTTTATAATCTTCATTGAAGATTATGCCGTGTGTGTGGAGTGTGTAGTGTGTGAGTGTGTGTACCTCTCACGCGCACTCGCCTTCGCTCTCGCCACGCGCTCGAGCTCCATTACGCTCGCGTCATCATCACTTTTCCCAGTCGACGCTCTCTCACCGCAAAATAAGATTTTCATGAAAGCCATTCTCCCTGAGTTTCTTCTTTAGCTCGGTACCCTTTAAATCATGTGTAATCTTTACTTTTTTCACGACAGCCTTTATTTTGTCGTAATAACCTTATGATAAACACATTATGTTTCCCTGGGCAAGTACAACACGGACACTCTGTTGGTTGTGTATAAAATGCTAGTCATTACAAACTCATTAATAGGATCACTTCCGGGCGGTGGCTTCAACTTGAATAGTTTGCAAGCCTGAAAAAACTTGCAAGAATCCCGGGAATGGAAAACAACGCACCGACAACGATGCTCCTCTTTATTTGTGTAACTCAGAACCAAGCCTTAAAACGCTAAAATCGGATCGACCAAGCTGGTGAAACTCTATGCACATAAAAATTAGATCTTTCAATTTTGAAAGCACTCAGCCTCTCTTCACATGACTCCCCCGTATAATGGTCGAAAGAGTACTCGTTCGTCCTTAGATCTACCTTTGTATCTGAGTCCTTGAAAAGGCTGTTGATCCATTGGTGGGTCTTCTCTTGGGTGTCCACGTGTATAATCGGTGGAAAATTATAAATATACACATAGAGGGTCAAATACGATGCCGTTTTTACAACGGGCTTATTTCTCTTTCACATGGCCCGCATCCCTTGGCCCAATTCCATAACCCCTCCTCTTATTCATTTTTTTACTAAATTCTAACTTCTGATGTTCCGTATCCATCTAGAACAACCAACCTTGATCATTGACTGTTTGTGACCTTGACTATCGCATTCTTCACTTCATCGGCTTACTTGCTTCGATCATCCACCACCGTGAACCAGGTTAGTCCGTTAGCCACGACATCATTCTTTTTCTTAGTTCTTTGGGATTGCTTCCCATGTATACTAACTACCTACACATCTTTTTGTAGTTCTTCGGATTCTTTCCACAGTTGCCTTGCCAATGTTCGCTTCCACTTTTCATACAGTTTTTGTCGATTTGACCTTTGGTGGGTTCTTTGGGATTTACATCCGTAGGTTTACAAAACACGCTGTCATTATATGTTCCCTCTTATTTGTCTCATCTGCATGTACCTACTTTGCTTTGATTATTTTGATCGTCTCACATATAGAGTACTAACTACAGTTGCATTATTCCTATTACTCATGGCCTCTAATTTAGTTAGCCAATACATGTTGCTCACCTCAACATTGCCCCTTACTCTACGGACTACGTGGTATTGCACTTGACAATAACCATTTAAATTAGCCTATATTGCCTATACAATATGAAAACTAAAAGTAAGTCCGTCAAAAGGAAAATATCGTTAGAAGACCACATTGAAGATCGTGCCTCAGGTCCGTTTAAGAGACCAAATGTGGGACATCCTACCACATTTGGTTGTGTACCAGCCCTTCCGTATGAACACGGATCCTTTTCCAACATAGACCAATCGTTAACGGAATCCTCACATACTCAAAAGCAGGAATACTCTCACACCAATGTTGCTTCGTAACTATCACTAACGAGTACGATTTCACCGATAGATGACACCGACGGTCATCCATTGTCACGTAAGTTGCTGCAGATTCACTCTTTATAATGACACTTCATTAGTATCGTTACTCATCTTTCGGCAAGGGGGCTAAACCTGGGGATCCAGACCTCAACCTCGACGCTGTGTTTCAGTCATCTCCATAACCATTGCTAAGCCTACCACCCTCTTATCTAACAACACCCCCTCCACTAGAGATTCTGCAACAAACAACCTCTGACAGAACACTAACAAAAAACGAAAGCAAACCATGTCTGAAGACTCAGATGAAGGATCAGACACCACCTTAGAGGCACCAAAGCGAACGGCAAAAAGGGAACTTTTCAAAGATACCGCACAGCCGAAAAGAAACCCAGACCATATTTGACTTGGAAAATAAACCACGGCCAGAAAATAGTTTTAAACAACCACATACAACAACTATTAGTTTCTAAAACACAAATACCATACATACATTACCATAAAGAGAACCATATCTTACAAACAGCAGACACATACATGAAGTAGACCTAACAAAGACCCTCCTAGAGAGCATATAAACAGACGCAATACATCAAAGGCCTAATGAAAACCCAAACAAAAGAAATAACTTCAATTACCAAAATACCTAACTAAACCATATGAACCAACGGGAAAAAATAACGATCTGGAACTCACGATTTGTAACTCACATCTATAATACGAATTCAAAATCTTAACATGCTATAACTGAAGAATAGAAACCTTAAAACCAACATTAGTGTACCTGAGATTGAAATTTTGTTACGATTGTCCACGGGTATAATCTGTGGAAAATTCAACACATATAAAGACAAGTTTTAATATGTAATTACAACAAATATAGAGAGCAACAGGAAGCACGGTAGATAGTGATGGCGGTGGCGGAGCAGCCGCACATGGTGGTGACAGGAACAATTTAATCCACCGGAAAATCTTAATTGCAATTATTCAAAGGAGGTCAATTAAGGCCTTTTTAGGTTTCATAGTCGATTTGTGTGTTCGAGTTTTTTTTTTCTTTTTTTTGTTTGTTGAGTGCGATATATTGGAAGGGAGAATAACTAGGTTTTAGCTAAATTTAGTTTTGACCCTCGTATTATTAATATATATCAAATCCGATGTCGTTTCCGCATTGGGCCGAAATAGACGCCCCACAATAAGAAAAAATAACAAACTTGCCGGCTAAAGTTAAAAAAATATTACAAAACATAGCCTCAACTTTTGATTATTTACGACTTTTTTATATACTAAACTTTATTTATTAAATATATAACACATATCTACCGAGTCATT
>BQNB010002056.1:0-38730 GCA_026074375.1 Tanacetum coccineum | reverse complement strand
AGCCATGGGCTTATGTAACAAACAAGTATTTTGTTAATCCAATGTATCTTTTTCAAACGACACATTTAGTAGTCGTTCTCAGAACTTGTGCTATTGATCCATAAAGTAACGCCCTCGGATATTCAAACATTCTGCTGCGTGCTCAGATTTGAGGGTGTTACACAGTTTACGCTCCCTTTCCTGCTTAGTCAATGAGGAACCTTGCATTAGTAGTTGAACTCTTTCCCATAGATCCTTTGCAACTCTGTTATGATTAACAAGTTAATAAATATCAGATGGTAGACCATGAAGAATAATATTAGTTGCCTTCATATCATAATCAGCTTGAATTTTTTCTGTAGCAGACAATTCAACATATTTCTTTGTCCTGGTCACCCCATTTTCTTCAATCGTACGCCAAATAAGTGGACCATTTTTGAGTGATTCAATTATCATTCTTCTGTGCTCTCTGTTTTGCATGTATAGTTCCATTCGACTTTTCCAAGAATCATACAGGTCTTTTACCAACATTGGTAGACGATTGTCAGCACTAGAGAGTATCATGTAATCAGCAAGAGTATTCTTTTGACCAATTAGAATCATTGAATCCATTTTGATTTTATATGTGATAAGTTGAAAAATGACCGTACAGTGATTGGAGGTTGTTGTGATAAAGTTAGATTTGATTAAAGTGATTGAGTCTTTGGAATACACGGGATTTTACAATTCTTGATAAAACTGAGAAAATAAATTTTCACGGGATGTTACAAATCAAAGAACAATCGTATAATTCTCCTATTGAAAGTGTATAATTCTCCTAAGCAAAGCGTATAAATCTCCCAAGCAAATCGTGTAAATCTCCTAAAAGAAGATGTATAATTCGCCTAGAAAATATGTATAAGTCGCCTTAGGATTGAATGTATAAATCGCCTGAGTTATAAAGTATAAATCGCCTGAACAATTCACGTATAAATCGCCTAAAGATTTCACGTATAAATCGCCTGAAGATATAACGTATAAATCACCTGAACAATTCACGTATAACTCGCCTGAAGATATAACGTATAAATCACCTAAAGATAAACATGTAACTCGCCTTAAGAAACACGTATAACTCGCCTTAATGTATATCTCTCCTTGACGTATAATTCGCCCAAAATAACTACGAAACTCAAAACATAAAAAACTTAAAAAGACTCACTTTTTGATGTTTTTATCGAAATTTTCTTGTACTCCTTACCTATCTAAGACTATGAGAACCTTAAAAATACAAACTTTAGCGTTTTTGACATGAAAATTTTGAAATCAAGATTCTTGGTACAAAACCCTTTTTCGAACCAAAAAGACTCAAAAAGATGAAATTTTTTATGGTTTTTCAAAGAGTTTCTTGTACAACTAGCCTATACTAAGATAAATAAAGAAGAAAGATTAAAGCTTTATGGTTTTTAAACCCTCAAAAATTGAAAACTTCTTGAGAGGTTCGAACCAACAAACACGCCTAAAAAGAGTAACAAGCGCACACAAAACCTTGACAAACACCCCATGGCTTTTGATACCAATTGTAGAATATCTTAACACACACAAGGTATGGACTCAATGTATGATTTAGAGAGAGAAAGAGAGGTGGTTGGATGCATACTTAGAGAGAGAAAGAAAAGAAGAAATGTTAGATTACTATGTGAAATGAAATGAATAACCAACACCCTTTCCATGACATGGAAAGGGTTTATATACCACCTTAGTGGCTAGCCTATAGGCTTAGGTCCATGGGCTTTCCATGGAATTTTTCTTATCTAGCCTATTAAAGTTCCAAATATTACTTAACAAGCTATCTAATTATACTAATGGAAGTGACTGATACTTTCGTAATCCTAACATGCTCCTATCCCCTGAACGAGACCATGCCTGTCGGGCATAAACAGCCTCTCGCTCATAAGAAAAAGACATAGAGCGAAAATATCACCTTTCTCTCGTTAGTAAGGAGATCTGAGCTCTCAACAAAGCTCGGTCATCCTAATCGTCCCCACGACGAACATATAGCTCATGAGCATCCTGCCTCTAAGAGGAAACAAGATTTGCAATAGAACACAAAGTGGATTTGGCTACACCCAAAAAGTGTGACGATATACATATAGTCACACATGATTTTTTGAGTGTGTGTGACTAAAGGTCGCGCGACCGTAGGGTACTTACGGTCACATTTTTGAGTTAGTGGCCGTATCCATTAAAAACAGTGATCAAAACCTTAACATATGTGACTAATTAGGTACAAATTTTGTTGGATTAATCAGTATTAGTGACCGTAAACACTGTATAGTCACACAAAGCATTTTTTTATATTTAGTCACATACAATTAAGCATAAAGTGGCCAAAAATGTTAATAAGTGTGACCATATGGTGTTTAAAGTGAAGTAAAAGTGTATTTTGTGTGACTATTGTTCATCTAATGGCCATATGAATTTTATGTTTGTGTGGCCTTTTGTAATATTTAGCCACACAAAGCATGTTTTTTTTAAGTATTTAGTTATATACAATTAAGCATAAAGTGGCCAAAAGTGTTAATAAGTGTGACTATATGATGTTTAAAGTAAAGTAAAAGTGTATTTTGTGTGATTATTGTTCATCCAATGGTCACATGAATTTTATGTTTGTATGGCCTTTTGTAATATTTAGTCACACAAAGCATGTTTTCTTTTTGTATTTAGTCACATACAATTAAGTATAAAGTGACCAAAAGTGTTAATAAGTGTGACCATATGTTGTTTAAAGTGAAGAAATGTGTATTTTGTGTGACTATTTATCATCCAATGGTCACATAAATTTTATGTTTGTGTGGCCTTTTGTAATATTTAGTCACACAAAGCATGTTTTTTTTGGTATTTAGTCACATACAATTAAGCATAAAGTGGCCAAAAGTGTTAATAAGTGTGATCTTATACTGTTTAAAGTAAAAAAATGTATATTTTGTGTGACTATTGATCATCCAATGGTCACATGAATTTTATGTTTGTGTGACATTTGTAATATTTAGTCACACAAAGCATGTTTGTTTTGAGTATTTAGTCACAAACAATTAAGCTTAAAGTGGCCAAAAGTGTTAATAAGTGTGATCATATGCTATTTAAAGTGAAGAAATGTGTATTTTGTGTGACTATTAATCATCCAATGACCACATGAATTTTATGTTTGTGTGGCCTTTTGTAATATTTAGTCACACAAAGCATGTTTTTTTATATTTAGTCATATACAATTAAGCATAAAGTGGCCAAAAGTGTTAATAAATGTGACCTTAAACTAATTCGTTTTTTTTGCCACTAATTAGTCACTATTGTTTCTGACCATTTACAACCATTTAATTTTTTTTTTGTAAACGATTTGGTAAACCCGCGCTTCACTGCGGGACATTTGTTATACGACTAAAATGAGATGAAAATTCAATTGCTTGCAATATTACAAAGAATAGTTATAAAGTACCAGGTCTGGAAAATGCTTAATATATCGGATACAGTACAAACATGTCATCAGAAACACCAGACTAATATTTATATTTTGATCAGTTGGCTATACAAATAATGCTATAGGTTATATAAATAATCAGCATCAACATCGGCTTCAACATAAGCAAAACCCCTGGGCAGAAAATCCTTAGCTTATGCTACCAATCTAATGAATTTTGCTCCATAATTCGGATTCCAACTTACTTATCTAACATCACTATGTCATACAATCCTGTAACTGGATGATAAAAACACAACACAAAGTAACAGAAAAATTAGTAAATGGGTTGTTTGGCTCACCTGTGCATCCAGCTTATTTGAAATTGCTTCAGAAGCAATAAGATCAGAGAACCATAAGTGTATTGTGTCCCATGTGTATATATATATATATATATATATATATATATATATATATATATATATATATACTAAGCGAAGAACCTTACCTAGCCAAACCCAAAAGGAGAAACTTCTGATCAAGCAGATAAGCATAAATATCAAAGTTAAAAGTCCATTAGAATCTTATTAGGAATATGACTTCCTAAAAATGGCTATTTCCTATGTTATTACTCGTCTCACAACTCA
This sequence comes from Tanacetum coccineum, assembly GCA_026074375.1. Taxonomy (NCBI): domain Eukaryota; kingdom Viridiplantae; phylum Streptophyta; class Magnoliopsida; order Asterales; family Asteraceae; genus Tanacetum; species Tanacetum coccineum. The sequence continues at coordinate 34,668 of BQNB010002056.1, read as the reverse complement.
GTAACCTTATAAAACTTTCTGCTGCATTTAACTTAAGTGTCTATTTACTAACACCATCAAACAGGAGGTTATCATGCATCCGTAACATCGAGGAGATAAAGGTTAAAAGATTTTGGGATAGTAAATATATAAAGACCGATTGTAGTGTCATGTATTTTATAAGCCTTAATGTGCAATTGGTTTGAAAGTTTTGGCAATTCATGTAGTCACTCACCTATGTGTAGGATTTATTGCAGTATCGTGAACTGCATATGCTAGTTTCTTCTCTCGTCTATGAAGTCTTCCCTGACCCTCACCACATGTTGAAGAGTAGCCCCATTACTTGTGTTGACGCTTGTTACAAATTCAATAGTGTAAGTGCTGCTACAACGCTGGATTCCTGGCCGGTATGAATTCTGCGAAGCTCCAGCTCAGAGCTGATGTTGTGTACTGAAAAGAGATATCGACGATCTAGTTTATTGCAGGGGATCCTATCAAAGAGTCATGGTGCATGAGTAGAAGAGTACCTGTAACAGCTTGTGTGTCAGCTTCACACCAGTAGATATTTGGTGCCATATATGAATTTTCTCACACTTCTTGTCAGAACAATGGGTTCGTCTGTGGCTCTGGTATCCACCCCAAGAATGACACCATTTTGAACATGTAATTAAGATAATTAGAGATGTTTGACACCGGATAATAAAATTTAACAAATAGTGGAATGTGATTTTAATTTAAATAAGATTATACCTCCTGTATGAGGCACCTCTTCATTTGCATCAACCACTCTGGACGAATTAGCTACTTGTGACATGGAGCGAGGTGATTGTGTTGGTGTTGACAGATCACGTGTCACCCTATCATGTTTCATTCCTCGATGACCACCTACCAAATGACAAACACAACTATTAGACGTACATGTCAGTGAAAATCTCTATATCTAGATAGGAGACAATCCTATCAAAGCAATCTATAGTAAGCAAGAAGTTATGCATTAGCTTCTTGTTCGTTTAGAAGAATACAACTTCTAGAATTTGAATTTGATATAGTAAGCAAGAAGTTATGCATTAACTTCTAGAATTTGATATACACACTTATCACAACTAAAAGTTCATATCCTCACGAAATTAAGCTTTTATCTCAACAACGGAAACACCTAAACTTGATCATTACAACAACATTAGTAGTTACATACTCGTCATGTCTCAGTAATATGAACTACATTATCCGCTAGTCACGTATCACCTATTCATAATATTGATTTCGCATAAACTTTCTATAAACATTAAATGTTTAATTTATGACGTAACTAAGCTCTTATCTCATTAACACAAACAGTAAACTCTCGTTACAACAGCATCACCAGTTACACAAACAGTAAACTCTTGTTACAACAGCATCACCTGGTTCTATTGAATGGTACTCGATTCACTCGCTTTGTTCGAGCTTTTTCGGTTTTCATACCTACCCGACCTGAAACTGAGAAATATGAAAACTAAAAACCGAGAACCAAGCCATCTTTAATCAAACAAATGAATAACAAGTAATTAGTACAACACCAAAACTTTCTTTTAGCTCAGAACAAGTTACTCTAACACCCAAACAAACCCAGTCAAAGATAAAGTAGCCAAATGATCAATTGACCAAAACAAAGTTCATAATATTAGCAGATTAAAGTGTATATGATCTAAGCCAAAGAGAAATACACAATATTGTGAAAGTTTATTTACCAGATACCAAAAGCATAGAAACTGTTCTATGTGGTCAACTTAACTCCAAGCCTCATGCCAAAGAAGTAATTTTAATATGTAAATAGAGTTGCTATACTATACAACTAGATATAGCTTTCTCAAACCAAATATTGGAGATTAAATATGAGATGTAAACAAGTGTGAAGAGGATACCTTGTTCTCTCAAAAAACTTATAATGCGCTTTAACAATACAAATTATACTTTCTTCCTTGAAACTTGAATCTGCAAAAATCAAGAAATTGAAGATGCAATGTATAAATTTAACCATGATATAAGTAAACATAAAAAGACATTAACATCCAAGAAGAATCAATTTCACAATAAATCGAACCCAATAATCAATTAAAAACTAAAGAAAATAAAGCTGGAAACGACCTTTTATCCATAAGTTAAAGAGTTAAATTTCACTTCTAATAAAAAGAAACATATATGAGCATATTGGTCACATGAATACTTCACGATGTGACTGTTATGAATATATTAGTCACATATAATCACCTTAAATGTGGCCATAAACATAATTTAGTCACACATTTGTGATATGTTGTAGCTATTGTAAAGGCATATAGTCACATGATCGTGCTAGAAGTAAATGCGACTATACACATTAGCTTTTGGCAAGCTAACACAAACAAAACTTTAAACACACATGTTAAGTTACGTGACCATATATACTGGATTTTGGCTACACTTAAATAATGTGTGACAAAACATTTAGTGTGACCATATATGGCATTTGGTCTTAGTGTTCAAGTGTGACATATATTTGTTACTATTTATATGCATATCGTGACTAATGCTTCAACCTTACTTTTCATTTGTCACGCGTTCTAAATTCATATGTGGCTAAATAATTAGCAAAAGATAGCAGTCGCCCTTAAATCATGTGTGACAAAACTTGACTGTATGATTTAGACACATAAAAAAATTACTAGTTACCTTTAGCCACATAAATGTTCGAATGTGTGGTAATACAGTTCTAATGGTCACACGCATCAAAATTTCATGTGTGGCTAATTAGTAAATGTTGTCTATTTTGGTACCTTTAGCCACATAAATATGTGAATGTGTGGTTGTTCCATTTTGCCCATGTGTGACCAAATCCTATATTTGTACTAGTGATGTTACCTTCTCATTGACCTCCTCTATGACGGTCATCACTCTACCCTCAAAGGCTCGGATACTAGCATCCAATGTATCAATGAATCTATAGTCAACCCTACGAGCTAAAGTATGTCCTGTCTGCCTAGCAGCAGCAGCTATCGAGCTCTCCCCAACCTCATACCTAGAAGCAGGAGCAGTGAGACATAACCTCTTCTGAGATGGCATATCCACCTCAAAAATATCACTCTTATGATTAGCTGATGGTAACAACAAGGGTGGTGATGGTACATGTAGTAGGGGTGATGGTATTTGAGGGAGTGGAGATGAATATGATGTAAGTGGTGATGGTGATAGTGGTGGTAGTTAATGGTAGGTAGATGGTGATGCAACTCTCAACTGAACCATGGCTGCTCTAAAGCCTAGTGGTGCACGAACATAGGTTAGGCTAGTATGTAAAAGTGGTAATAATAGTGGTGGGGATGGGATCCTGGGGAGTAGGGATGATAGTGGCGATAATGGAGATGGTGGTGGTGATGGAGGTGTGGGTGCAGAAGCATACTTAACAATGAGTGCCTCCGTAGATGCTGCCATAGGTGGCTGAGGTCTGACAGTCTTTCGTTCCCTACGGAGACTAGTGGATGATAAAGGTACAACAATATGACATGATCTGGGTAGTGGTGGTGTAGCAGCAGACTCGTCAGTCTCAAAGGGTTCTGTCACCTCAGTCAAAGGGACAGAGTTACTAGGAGGTAGTGTAGAGTCGGTTAGAGCTAGATGTTCATCCTCCTTGTCCTCCTCGAAGGCCTCCTTTTCATCATCATCATCATCCTCAGAGGACTCCTCCTCATCTCCCTCATCAGCGAGATAATCAGTGGGATCCTCCTTAGGGTCCTCCTCTAATGGATCAGAGTCAGCAACATAGTCCGGTAATAGGGCAGTGGGTGAAGCATCAGCAGGTAAAGGATGATCCTCAACCGGTATCTTGTCATTAGGTGGAGCTAAATACTCTGGATACTCGAGACCAGGCACATAATCAGGTGATGGTGGTGCTTGCTCTAGAGACTGCGGTGCAGCCTCTGGTGACTGTGGCTCAACATCAAATATCAAGTGAAATCCCCATGGTGGTAAGTCAGAATCAAAAGATATAGACGTGTAGGTGACCGTAGATGAAGACACGATTGATGTAACAATAAAATTAACTTATATAAGTATAATGTATAAGACATGTATAGTAATATACGTAATATAATATAAACACGTATATAGATCATGTAAGCAGTCAATGCAAACAAATAGTATATGTATGTCCGTGAAAAAACTTTTGTATGATGCAATGTTTGAAAATGGTTATATTCCAAGTAAAACATTTGACCTGGGTCTTTATAAACTTAGCTCTAGATACCAATCTTTAACACCCCCAAATTGGGTCGCAACTAAATAAGAGTACGGGAGTGTTACTTCATAGATCAATAACACAAGATATGAGAGAACGACCTCTAAATGAGTCGTTTAAAAATGATACATTGGATTTAACTGAAATGTTGTTACAAAAGCTCCATGCTTTAATTGTTCATCCATGAAAATGTAAAGATTTTGATACATAACAAATATCCCCAAAATGTAATGCATTTAAATCTATATTTCAATATGACTCCAAAATGATGCTTCCAATGTATCCATGTTCTTATGCTCTTATTGGCTTGAGAAAAACATGCTTTAAAATGTCAACATAAATTTGGTGAATTTACAGGTTTAGGTAATGTATAAAGTAGGGCCACAAGATTTCAAAGTCTATGACAATGTAACACATACAATATCACAAAAGTAGTTACGAATGCACTAAGCTCATGACACTGAAGCTACAACATGTATGTCCGCAATTTAATGCCAATAATGTGCTCGTGTAGATGTTCAACCCGCAACATCCAAATCCGACATGGTATACATCCGTTAGTTTGGTACACCGAGACTAGTGAGCGCTACTCACCCGAACGGGGATGTCAATCCCAAATAGATCTATTTACAACATTCTCTTACATCGAGTAATTAACAGTTCATGATTCATGGGCATAGTGGGTTATCTCTACTTAGGCAAACTTGTAATTTGTTTAAAAGTGTACTTGCATCTAAATGTAATGCATGTTTCTTACCTCGAAAGTTGTAATTTATTGTAATTGTATAAAATGGGGCTATGAACTCACCTTAGGTGAAATGTATTGATTCTAGAAACTCAATTAAGTGAAACGTCACGTGAAATACACATGCAACCTAATTAATTATAGGTCGTATGAGTATAGTGTATTTGAAATAAATACAGCAATATAAATTATAGAGTTATACGCTACCTAATAGTTTTTGTTTAATTTATAAATGTTGAAACAATATTTAAGTCACGCTTGATATTTAATGTCCAAGTATATGTGTTCATAAAAATATTATCTTCGTCCAATAATTGATTATTTGTTCATAATACTTGATTTAATATTTTTATTATTTATATTATGATATTATATAAATAGTTTAATCATTTTATAAAATAATATTTATAAAGTTAAAAACATGTATAAATATTATATAAGTAATACTCGTAAATCTCATTTTATAAATCTAACAGCTTTATATGTTTTTAATAAAAGTGCAGAAAATTATTTATAAAAGTTAACTAGCTTCTATTATTTCTAGTTAAATATCTATACACTTCTAGTCTCCGAAAACTTAATATTTATAGTAAAACGTCATTCCGAACAAGTTTGTAGTTTTACACCTTAGCCGAATCGAAACCGAAAGCCTTCAAAAACACCAATTTCAAAGTTCGCAGTTTTTCACAGCTTTATAAAAGCTGTGAAAATAATATATAGTTTTGAAATCTTTAAAAGTTCATAACTTTCCCATTTTAAATCTGTTTTTCAAGTTTTTTATATATTCGGAATCGTGTCGAGATGATCTATTAAAATCTTATATTTATAAACTGTATAAAAATTTGAGCAGAAACAGTAAATATAAACTGTTTTATATAAAAACGCTTTTATATAAATTTAATTACCAAAATCTCGTAAAATTCATATCTCCTTTGTTATAGCTTCGATTTTAAGTTTCTTATATATCCGGAATCGTCTTGAAACGTACTATTTTAATCACAGGTTTATAAATTGCATTGAAAATTGGGCCATTCCAGAAAATACATTCTGTCTGAATTAATAAGTTATAAAAATTGTTTTTATATGTTTTGACATGATTTAATTATTACAAGTCCTTTAATTTGTTCATTATAACCTTATTTATATAATTAAGTACTCTAATTTATGTCCATCTATTTTATGTCAAATATGTCAAAATAAAATATCCATAACAATTATTTATTTATAAAAATATATAAATAAATTGTAACAATTAATTCTTAATTAATTATATAAATTATTCAACACTTGTAATATATCAAATAAAATATGTTCTTCCATTCTAACATATTTTAGACACCTTTTCATCATGAATATGTATTTATTTGATTATGTATAAACTTGTTTTATTTTATATACTTTATAAAATAATAACTAGTTGGTGATTTAACAATATAACAAATATATATTTATGAAAATAAAATGATTATGAAAGTTTAGCGTTAATGGTAGACCTTGTATGAATAAAGGAAGAGATGAACACAAATCAAACCCTAATTCTTCAACCTAAAATCCTTTTATAAAACCCTAATTTCCTTTCTTGAAAACCCTTGATTAAATGAAATCGTGGTCTTGTAAAATACTTGATACGCCTTAGAATCAACCCTTAATAAACCTTGTATACTTGTATTGTTGTAGAAATGAAAACTATGAAACTAGAAATGGTTTAGAGATTTACAAAGGACTAGTATTACATAGGATTAGATGGAATGACTTAGCAAGGACAAGTGCTCTCCTCCTCCTTATGTTGAATTAGAAGTGACATTAGTGGATTATTTGATTTTATTAGTTGTGGTGTATAGGGGGAAGGCCAAATGGATGATCATGGGTAAAAATGATATAATTTTTAAGTATTGGGTATAAGAGTGGGTATTTGTTGAAGTATAGATGGGTATTGGTGTTTCCATGCATGTATAAATGTAATTTATTACGAAACGTAAACGTTTTACGTAACCAATAAATTAAAAAGTGAAAAGTTATAATTTATCTTCGTAATAATTATATAACACTTGCTTGACGTAGACCTTTATTTGTTTGATGACGATTTACGTTGAATGATGATTTTTAGTTTACGCGATTTAACTAAACGATGAAAATTAAATGTAAACGCGTAAAACCCTAAAAATAAATAATGAAACGTTTGAAGTCGTAAAATGACATGAAATAACAAATTGTTATAGTTGTTTCACATAAACTTCCTCTTTTAGTTTTCCATTTAGGAAGGCGCTTTTGACATCCATTTGGAAAATTGTGAAGTTCATGTATGTAGCAAAGGCTTGAAAGATCCTGATGGCTTACATTCTTGTCACTGGTGCAAAGGTTTCATCATAGTTAATTCCTTCTTCTTGACTATAACCTTGTGCAACCAGTCTTGCTTTATTTTTAGTGATAATTCCATGTTCATCCTTCTTGTTCTTGAATACCTATTTGGAGCCTATGGCTATTTTTCCATGAGGGAGTGAAACAAGAGTCCATACTTTGTTTCTATAGAATTGATTCAGTTCTTCTTGCATGGCATCAACCCATCCAGGGTGCTTCAGTGCCTCAGACACCTTTTTAGGTTCCATCTCAAATAGAAAGTCAGCAAATAGGTATTCACTTGTTGAGGTCGTTGTAAGCTTGGCAGCAATACTTCTTGTAAGCATGCCTTCACCAGGATCACCAATGATATTTACAAGTTTAATGTGTTTGTCTTTTAACCATCTATCCCGAGGAGCGGGATTAGAACTTGTTGAGATATGATTGGTATTTTAAGACTAAGTGACTTCAGGGACTAAAGATTCATTAATAGGTACTGAGGCTTCAATATTGTTCCCTAAGGTTTCTTCAGTGAGTTGATGATTTATTTGTTTATTTTGAACATTTTTAGTGTTTGGAGGGTAAGGAGGACCTTCATTATCCTCAGTTTTTAAGGGTTGTCTTGCTCATTTGGAGCAATCACTTTTGGGACATGTTTTTCTTGAGTAAGTTCAGTGAGTGAATGACCATAAGGAATGATATAGTATGAAATATCAAAATCTATTTGATATAGCCTAGATGGGTCATCCTCCTGAAGAAATTCATCAGGGATATCTAGTTGAATCATCAATTCCTATTTCATCCACTGAGGTATTTGTAAACCCGATGGCTTCAATACTCTCATCAAATGTAACATGATAAGTTTTCTCTATTTGTTGTCTTTTTGTGTTAAACACCCTGATGGCTTTAGAGTTAAATGAGTATCTAAGGAAGTACCCATCCTCAGCTTTTGCATCAAATTTCCCTATATGATCCTTGTGATTATGGATAAACACAGGACATCCAAATACATGAAAATAGCTTATGTTTGGTATCCTTTCTCTGAATATCTCATAACGAGTCTTATCATGTCTTTTAATAATGATTGATCTGTTCTGAGTGTAACAGGTTATTCTGACTGCTTCAGTCCAGAAGTGCTTAGAGAGCAGTGATCTATTTAGCATGGTTCTAGCAGCCTCAATGAGAGTTTTGTTCTTCCTTTCAGCTACACCATTTTGCTCAGGTATATAAGGAGAAGAGAAGTTCTGAGAAATTCCTTTTTTCATCACAAAAACTCTCAAGCTCAGTGTTTCTAACCCCAGTCCCATTATCAGATTTGTTTGACTTTTATATCATTTTGGTTTTCAACTATTTTAACAAAAGACATAATCATTTAAACTGTCTGACTCTTCTTTTTGAGGAAATAAACCCATGTGCACCTTGAGTACTCATCAACAATGACTAGGGTGTATTTCTTATGATTTATACACATTAGACTGACAGGTCCAAAAACATCAATATGTAGAAGATGCAAGCATTTCCTGATTAAGAAGTTTTGTTTAGTTTTGAAGGAGGCTTTCTTGTGTTTTCCTTTTTTCACATGCAGAGCATGGTTTATCCTTGAATAAACAAGTGAAGGAAGACCAAGAACCTTGTTTTGTTTTGGAAGTTTATTAATGTTCTTAAAGTTGAGATGTGATAGCCGTTTATGCCAAAGCCAGTTTACACTTTCTGAGGCTTTAGAAAAGAAGCATGCTCCATTTGGACTTGGTGATGACTTGTCAAGGACATATACATCATTTCTTCTAGGAGCTATCAGGACAATTTCTTTGTTAGCATTAAAGATTGTTCCTTCCTTATCATCAAATTGTACAATGTATTTAGCATCACAAAGTTGGCTGATGCTAATTAAATTGTACTTAAGATCATTTACAAAAGCTACTTCGGTAAAAATAATACCCCCACAGTTTATTGAACCATATCCCTCAGTAATACAAGATAAGTTATCACCAAACACTACCTTAGGACCTAGTTGCTCTACATATTTGTGTAGATAACTCTTGACACTAGTCATACTCCTTGAGCATCCACTGTCTAGGTACCAGATGGGCTCCCTGATGTGTCTCTACACAAGTAATAAACATTGGGTTAGTTTCTTTTGTGAACCTACTTTTTGGTGGGCTCCCTGGCCTTTCTAGCTTAAATTTTCTTACCTCTTTTAAAGTGATCAAATTCATTGTGGTCAGTGGTGGAGTGTACAGTGCTTCCATATGTATTACACTTAACCCTAATTTAAGACTCACTAGACTGAGAGGACTCAGCTAGTACTCCTCCTCTGACATGAATGACACGATTGTTTTTAGAGGTAAAGTGATCATAGCTTCCACAGATTTCACTAGGATAGTTTCTACAATCATCAAGTCTGTGATCATTGAAACCATAGTATGTGCATGGTGGGAAGTTCTTTGCCTTGGTTTTCAAGATTTGCTTAGAAGGAGATGCATACTAATAAGGCTAAGCCTTGTAATTTTCAATCCTTTTTAGTAAGGCAGTATATATTTCATGATCTGAGGTCCTATGATCCTCTCTCTTGCATATCATGCAGTAGAGAATCCTATAGCAATTATCATTTGAATGATTGGTATAGTGACATAGTTCACACTTTAGTTATGGTATTTTAATAGGCTTTGGTCTGAGTGATTTAGATGAGCCAGAGTTCTGACTATTAAATTTAACATCTTGACTTACTTTGGATGAACTTCTTGATTTAGATGACTTAGGTTTCTGTTCATGAGTCTTTGTGTTAATTTTCGCATCCATTAACATCTAAACAAGTTTAGTTAGCTCATTAAGTTTTGATTCTTGTTTAGTGGTTTTGACTTTAGTAGGAACTGAAGGTATGGTTGACTTAGTCTTACTAACTATAACAGTTCCTGAAACACTTTTGTTTAAAGAATCTTGTGTTTCAGGCTTTGTATGTTTCATGATATCTAAGCCTGGTCTTTCTTTTGGAGAATGGGGTTAAAAGGTCAATGACTCTACCTCTGAGCTTGGTGAAGCTCCCTAAAGTATTTTTAGGGGAGATAGAGGAGTAAGGGATTCTGCTTTAGAATCTTTGAGTGATTCAGGGTTAGTTGATGTTTCCATGGGTTTAAGAGACTCATTCACAGCTTGACTTTCATGGACTAGAATTCTTCCAGTATTAAAGTTTAGAAGTTTGCTATCTGGATTAAATCACTCAACCCAGTCTTTGGATTTAGGGATCATTTCATGGTCATAACCCATGGAAGCAGGAATGAAGTGATTTTCATTTTCATTCAATTTTGGTGATGATTCAGTAAGTAATTCACCAAGAACCTTCTTCTTTTGGTAAGGAATTTGCTCACTGATGCATTGACTAACCTTTTTTGAGCTAGTTAGCCATTTTTCATTGATCTTTTTCTCCTCTTTGAGTTGTTCTTGAAGAACATGATTTAACTTAGTAAGTTTAGTGTTTTGAATTTGAAAAGTAACAGCATCAAGCTTAGCTTGTTTTAGTATAAATAGTTCATCTCTACACTTGTTTAATTTAAAAAAAGTTTGTTGTATTTTGGAACTAAGTTTAATCTTTGCTCTTCAACAAACTTAAGATCAATGTTGATATACTTAAGGTAATTTTGCCAATCGGCATCTTCATATATAGAGAGAAGAATGTTTACCTTTCTCATAGTGATTTCGATCCATTCATCATTTCAAGCATGATTTTTTCCTATAGTGAGCTCATCATCAGCTAGAGCTATCAGTACCTTGACATGTGTTACTTATTCATCATCAGAGACCTCTTCCTCATCCCAATTAAAGGTTTCAGCAACCAGACCTTTGTTCTTTGGTTGAAAGGTCTTTGGGGTCTGAGAGGTAGAGGGACTGGCTTTAAGGAGTGTAAGTTTAGCTTTCATTTTCTTGTACTCAGCTTTGTAGTCTTTCTGAATTCTGGGGTCAGCCTGACTACTTGAGGACTGAGAAGACTAAATGAGTTTTGGAGTAAACTTGGATTAAAAACCTTTTGACCTTGATGAATAACCAGTCACTGGTGATTTGTAAGAAGGTTCAGACGTTTTAGAAAAGCAGTCCTTAGCAAAATGGCCTTTTTACCACATTTAAAACATTCAGTGTTTTCATTTGCTTTTTGACCAAATAAATTATTTCTTCTTTTTATAAAATGTTTTGAATTTTCCAAAAGGGTTGTCTCATGAAATTCAATATCTAAGTCTCTTAGATACTCCTCGCTAGATCTTTCATCTACCTCATCATCAAAATTTTCTAGGAAATCTTATACAACATTATTAGAAAAGAAGGCAGTAGAAATAGCAGTATTTGAGGGAGTGGTTATGAGGGCCTTTTTGGTGTCAAAATACCTTCTTTGGATTAGGTTGTCCTCATAGACAAACCTTCCATAGATATCTGCAAGGTCAAGAGTCTGAGTATGATTGGCATTCCTCAGTCCCTAAGAGAAGGTTAACCACTTCTCAGGGAGACTATTCATAAAACCAACATTGATTTCATGTTTAGAGAGGTTAACACCATCATTGGTAAGCTCATTAAGCAAGGTCTTATATTGGGTATAGGTCTGTGAGAGACTTTCAGAGGGTTTAGCCCTGAAAGTTTGATACTCAAGTTTCAGATCCATGATCCTGTTTTCCTTGGTATCTGAGGGACCTTCAAAGCTGTGAACCAAGTCAGTCCATGTAGCTTTAGCTGTTTCACAGCTAACGACTGACTCTATTATCTCATCTGGTAGACATGACATAATGATGCTTTTAAGGCGTTGGTCTTGAACGACCACCCTCCTCTCATCTGGAGTCCATTGGGACTCAGGCTTAGCATCACCTCAGTTGTTTTTGGTTTGAATAGGCCATCCTTAATACATTAAATGTAGTAGGGTTCCCTTCCCGCTAAGTAGCAAAGCATGCGCTTTTTCCACTTATTAAATTTTCTCGGTTCTAGTTTGGGTGCAATAGCAACATAGCTACCTCCCTTTTTGTCAACTAGCTGGGGTATTGTACTTACAGTGGCCATTTTAGGATCTAGGTTTTAAAAACTTTGAGCAGATTTAAGTGTTAAAAAAGTTTTACAAACCTTCTGCTCTGATACCACTTGTTGTTCCCTTTTAGTTGGTGAGTACTAACTACAAAGTTAAGCTTCACTAACCCATGGCATGTAAGTAAAGTGACATATTAAGTTCTTTGAAAAGGTTTTGTGTACGTAAAGATAAACAATAAGTAAAAGACACAAAAATAACTTTTCAACGTTTAACTCTTTTTATTAAGAATTATACCCCATTGTATGCGAAACTACAATGGGGATTGAATGATAATGTGTGTGTGTGATCTCCTAACTAACAACTTTGCATAAACCTAAAGTGTTATGAAAAGCTGACTACTATGCTAACCAACTGAGCTCACTCAAGGACTTAGTAGATTTGGAGGAGTAGGTCTTTTGTGAAAGATACGACTTTAAATGCACAAAACTTGCCCTACTCCTTTACAAGACGTTTTCTATTTGTACTACTTAGGTAGGGTCATACCCATATGGGTGATAAGTGTGTGTCCTAATGCTGATAGGTTAGTACATGTTGTACATCTTTGTCTCTATTGCAATTCTATTCTAAGTATGGGGAAAACACACTTTCTAAGGTCAGCTAATGACATTGACCTTGTCTTTACACCCTATTCAGGATAGTTTGACTTTAGGCAGATAAGAGCTTGGACTTATGTATTTCAAACTATCCCGCCTATTCTTTAGTCTTTCATCTTCAAGGTCTTTTAGTTGGTGGAGATCGTATGAGGTTCAGTGAGTCTATTCCCATAACTCACTGAACCCATCACCTTCTTCTTTGGCTCAGGCTTCATTCACTGAGAACCGCCTCACTGAATGATAGTCTTTCTTGTAAACTCAGGCTAAGCATCTTGAAGGTAACTCACTGAGTGACTATTCACTCAATGACCTTGAAATGTTAAAGGTTATTAACACTTAGGATATTTTGTATTCAAATCCTAAGTGAAAGATCATTAGGCACTGACTGGGCCTAACATAGCCATATTTGTAAAATTTCAAATGAGATCAGTATGAGGGTCATAAATTTTTTCATAATACTAACAGAGGTTCAATACGGCGTATAAGGAAAGCAATACGCCGTATAGGGGTGAAATGAATACACCGTATCCATGTATAATCAATACTAAGTATTGAATCGTATTATGTTGATACGCCGTATTGAAAAATCAATACGACGTATAATGGATACGGGGTATCGAAATGATATGGGGAGGCCAAAGAGAGGGCAATAAGGCGTATTACCGTAACGAATACACCGTATGCGGTCAGAGGACTTATGAGTTCAAAAAGTCTAATACGCCGTATTCAGACGTTGGAATACGTCGTATTGGTTTTGCAATTTGAGTGAAAATTGATCAATATGCCCTATCCGTTTTACTGGATACGCCGTATTTAGTTTGCTGTAAAAATTGAAATTGGTCTCCCCATTCTACATGTTTGACCAAATATTAAGCATAGCCCCCCCCCCCTATACACTTAATCTATCAAACCAACTATCAAGGAAATACATAAAGGTTTAACGGCAAAACGCAAAATCCCTAAACCTAATCCTAAATCCTAACCCTAATATAATTTGAATGTAAAAGAAAGAAAGAAAAGTAAAGGATTCGAACTTATTACATTGTGATCAGGACTTGAAAAAGAAGAAACACAATACTAGGTGGTTGAGCCTTTGGTTATAGAAAAGTAGGTGGTTGAACTTATTACCTTATGCATCTTAGAGAACTTATTACCTTGTGATCAGAACTTATTACCTTGTGATCAGAACTTATTACCTTATGACCAGGACTTGAAAAAGAAGAAACACAATACTAGGTGGTTGATCAATTGATCTCCGAGATTTTTAGGAGCGGTAATTTTTTTTGTGAGAGTGTGAAAAGTATAAGTGAAAAACTTATCCGGCATATCAGTTGGGTTTTTATACTCAAACTCGATACGCCGTATTAGTGTTTGTTCAATACGTCATATTAGGCAAAACAGTTGAGTAAGTCAACTCAGGTTAAAAACAATGGATATGGCGTATAGGTGTTTAGTTAATACGCCGTATTCATCTTTGGAGACCAATTTTTCTTAATCTAATAAAGTAAAGAAAAATGTACCTTGGCCTTCGAAACCTTCTTATGTAAAAACCATCCTTATAACACCGTTTGGGGTCGAAGGGAATGCCAAACGGCACATATAGATTTCTAATTATGAAAATTAATGGCTTTCCTTCGTAAAAACTTATCCGACATATAGCTTTAATAATTAGAATAAAATAACTCGTTTCTAAAAATTCACTTTTCTCGTCGTGATTTGTCTATAAGTATTCAACAGATTCAACGAGAGTGGTGTCATTGCTTATGCAAACAACACTCTTTGTCGGTTTGATATCAATGTTTTCCCAACACAATTTGGTATTGATTTCAATATGATCATTTACCGGTTCTGACTTTAAATCATCTACGGAAATTAATTTATAAGAATACGAATTCTTGTCATATATAAAAGTATAATCTTCGTCATCAGAATCGAAAAATGATATATTAAAATCAATGTCAGCTTTAATTGCATTGTAAATACTTACTGTTGGTTCGGATGAAACATTCTGATTCGATGTCAGTGCATCCTTGTAGACGATAGCTGGGAAATCCGCTTCAAAATCTGTGAAAAAAATCAAGATTATCATAATATACCTTACTGTATGTAGTAGTTTTACAATTATACGTCTGACCATGCCTTTGAGCTTTTTCAGCATGAAGCTTGATGTATACTTCCATGGTTAGATCTGATTCATCCATTTTAACCTAACTTGGAAAATACTCACAAAGAACCAAACAAGAACAAACACATTAATACAAAAACAAATAAAAGACAGAAATTTAGACTAATCTAATTTACGCTAATTCTAAGGTTTAAGTTAATCTAAGGTTAAATTAATCTAAGGTTAAATTAATCTAAAGTTAAAACCAAAAAATAAAATAAAAATAAAGATTAAACAACTTCACTCCCCGGCAGCGGCGCCAAAAACTTGATGTGTTGTGTCGCGTAGGTTGTTATTTTAGTTATCAAGTTTTGATTCTCAAAAAGGTATATATAAATAAAAATATAATAAATCCTACTACTTATATTAACCAAACCAAATCAAGTTTCCCTTGAAAAGGTTCAAAGAAAGAAAATCAATAAAATCCGAGTACTATATGATATTCCCG
Organism: Tanacetum coccineum; assembly: GCA_026074375.1. Taxonomy (NCBI): domain Eukaryota; kingdom Viridiplantae; phylum Streptophyta; class Magnoliopsida; order Asterales; family Asteraceae; genus Tanacetum; species Tanacetum coccineum. The sequence goes on along the minus strand of BQNB010002056.1, from coordinate 19,094 downwards.
GGTCGTTTATCCCCAACGAGGAATGCAATGGAAAGTCGAGAGTCGGTTTAACATTTGATGTTTGAATAAAAAAAAATTGGATTGGGTTTTCTAAATCTACAGGAAAAATCAATTAAAAGGCAAGCTAAACTAAAAATGAAAGCAATTACAAAATTAAAAACGTAAACGGGACAAAAAAACGCGACTTAAAAACCTAAATTATCACAAATTTAAATCCTAAAATGATTTTTTAAGTTTTCCTAATCCTAATTGACTAAATTATAAGAAAAATTAAAGAAAATCCTAAAACGAGAGCTTTTAAAGTTAAAGAACGAAGAAAACGAGAACGGGATCAAATCCCGTTCTTTAAAAAACCAAATTCTAAAATTTTAACCCTACGAAATCAAATCTAATTTTTCTAAGTCCTAAATGATAAAAGAATTTTTTTTAAAAAGAATTATATTTTTTTGATTTTTTAATAATTTTTTATGAATTAAAAACTGTTTTACAAAGAAAAATTCAATAAAAATACTAAACAATCTGTAAAAGGGCTGAAAAATTCATGAAAAGTGCTTTGAGGTGAGCAGAATCTAAGAAAAATAAAATTGTGCAAAGTGCTTTTTGAAATAAGCACGAAATAAGCTGTAAAAGGGCTGAAAGGCAAAAGGTGAAAAAGAGTATATAAATTAAATGGTGTGTAGGGCTAACAGATAGCCCTACTGGTGCCAATGGTTAGTGTGTGTTTGTTGTGGGACGAGTGTGTGTTAAGGGAGAGGTCATGGGTTCGACCCCATGCCTCTCTCTTTTTACAAAACATTTTTTTTCAATTTTTCTTTTACAAACTTAAAGCACAACTGAAAATAAGAACTTTTTACAAAAAACACTTACTCTAAATCTAACAAATAAGCCAGAAATAAACAAGAAAAGCTGACAGATTGCATTTTTTTTAAACTAAGACTAAAAGAGCTAACTGGATGGCTTTTTAAAACTCAATAAGCTAAAAGAAAACACAAATAAGCTGAGACACACCAACTCCCATACCTAATAAGCAAACATGACTGAAAATAAGCAAGGAAAATAAGCTTGAAAAGCAATAAAAAGCAAATAAGTCATTTGGCTAAAAAGATAGTGAAAACAGCCTAAGAAGCTACTTTTAAGCTACTTTTTAAAGGCCATAAGCTATCCTTATGGCTAAATAGCTTATAGCACTAAAAAGACTATCCTATAAACTACAATAAGCAGTAAAGAGTAAGGAATTTGAAAACCATTTAAGCTATAAAAAAGGCAAATGAAAAGGAGCTTGAATTTAAAGAAGCAAACTAATCTTAATGAATTTGAAAAACGTTGTGCCTTTTATCGAAAACGAATCATCTTAATTTTAATCAATTTAAAATTTCATTAAAACTATAAAAATGTCCTCAAAACCATAGGATTTGCTAATAATTCTAACTCAACTGCATCTATGTAATTTTTTAGAATTAACAAAGTTACAAGGGATCAGCTTTCAAGGGTGAAAGTACGACGACATTAGATACTTGCTAAACTCAGATACAACTGATCACGAGAATGTTGAATGTAGGAATCCACAGATAGGTAGTCTTCTGATCTAAAGGCAGGCCATAGAAACTAGAGCGTAACATCAGTTGAATATAGATCGCTCCAGACTTTCAGTGTAGAATTCAGAATGAAGGATTTAAGGCAAGTAGAATGTGAAGTCTGAAACGACAATTTATGAAGATATTGTCGAAATCTAATGCTTACTTACGTCGTACAGTTCACCACAAAGATAAAGGCCTATTAACTTCTAGAGAATGCCATAACTGAAAACTGGAGCTGGAGTGGCAAAAAAGAGTAGTAGGAATCTACAAGCCTCTGAGAAACCAAAGTACTTGCTATTCAGGATGTCTAACCAACAGTTCAAAGTATTTGATTCGTTACGATTCCAGCCCTCCAAAAAGAGCCAACTTGGGTAAAAACCAACCCCAGTATCAATAAGAACAAGCAAGTTACTTTTCAATGAACCCCTCAGGACTAGTATCAATATATAGACCCACACGAAAACCACGAGTGCAAACATGAACAAAGAAGCCACTAATGTTTCTGTAAATTCTGTCACAAGAACCAAAACCTACCATGAAATCATGCTCATTTACAGTAAAAATAATCTAGTTGTAATTCAAAACAGCCACAAGGCCAATTTGGCTTATTTTAAGCCTTAATGATCCTTATGGCTAAACAGCCTATACCCCTAAATAGATTGAACAATAAGCTACTCAAATCAGCAAATGGAATTTATTTTGAAACTCAAATAAGCTGCTAAAAAGTCAAATGAAAAAGGGCATTTTTCTCAGTAGCTGCTGAGTTAGTTTTTCTGAAAAGACAAAAGCCAAAGTGCAGGCTTAATTTTAGCTATGAAAAAGAGCTTTTGAAAACAAAACAAGCTCAAACAGGTTGAGCTTGACCACCAATGAGCTTATGATCTTAGTTTCAGATTCTAAAAACAATTTTAACTAAACTAATTTTGAAAAAAATGAAAAGAACTTTGTAAAAAACTTATAAAATTGACTTGACTATATTTTTAATAAAACATAATGTAACAAAAAAGACACTTCTACTGCATTTGACACTTAAAAACAACACTAAAACAACACTTGAAAGTTGTTTATAAAGTCTTAATCAAATAAGCACTTTCACAACAGTTTTGAAACCTCAATTTAAAGTATCTTATGGAAAGACTTGAAAAATAACTTTTAGACTTGAAAACTTTCAAAAACATATAAAAAAGAATTAAAGAATGCTTGCATAAGTTGTTCAAGTGACCCAAACAGTTTTTACACTATTTTGACCCTTTTTAGACCTTAACCCAAACAACCCTTAAAAATCTGGTTTTGTATTTTTAGCTTATAAAACATAGTTTTAAGCTTAAATTTTGAAAGAACAGATTAAGTCTAAGTATAATAAGCAAAAACAAGAATAAAGCAACTTTCAATAAGCAGTAAAATAAGTAAACAAGCAATGAGAAGAATTAAAGCTACTAAGGACAGATTCAATTAAAAACTCAAACAAATGACATGTAATCAATACACAAGCATAAATAAGCATAAAACAACATAAATAAGCAACAATAAGCATGAATAAGCAATAAATAAGCAAATGTACAGTAAATAAGCAGAAATTTAAAAAATAAGAAAATAGAAACTCACAAAGGTCCAAAGCTTTTGTCAATGATTTAAGGACCCAAATCAGTCCAAACCAACCTATATGCTTCCCATGAAGCTTTAAACTATGGCCATCCACAATTTACCATGCTCCATGAATGAGTGATTGATTTTTGGTATATTTTTTTGGTTTTAAAGACAGAATTTAAAAACAAGCTTTTAAACAAGTTTTGAATGAATCAAGTGCTTATATAAGAGCTTAACAACTGTATTTAAATGACAATTAAAGTTAAATGACAATGATTAAAGAAAAACACTTAAAATTTCATTAACTTAGAAAAATTATAATGCTTGAAAATGTAAATGACAATAATTTAAATGACAAGTAAATTAAATTGCGGTATTAAAAATGGACAAATTTTGTTAATACAAGACTTGACTAAACAAAATTCAAAAAATACAAATAAGCTACACTAGCCCTCTTTATACTAAAAGCTCTTCACAGCTTTAAGTCTTCAAGTTGTGCTTGTTCACTGATAGAGTTTGTAACTGTGTTTGTTGTGTGAGTAGAGTCCTAAAATCAATCTTAGCCATCAATTATGCTTTGTCCCCAAGGCCAACGATCTTAACCCTTCATTTCCTTATCTGTTTCATGGACCAATGGTGATTTAGGGGATTGCCAAGGTGGCAAACGCCCATTAAAAGCTCTCAAGCCCCGATGAGATGAGGGATGAGGAGATTTCTCCTCATCCGCAGCAAGAATACCAGAATTGACAACTTTGTCCTCATTTTTGGATAAAAATGGAAGCAAAGTTAATCACTAGAGAAATGGGATCACGGATGAATGAGATAGAAAATTCATCCTGTGATAGAAATTTCTCGGATTAGACTTCAGTGAATATCCCCAGATCAAAAATCTTGTTTCTAGTTCTGGAAAGAAAAGAAACTACAAGGTCAGATCTGGGGGAATCACTAGAAACAGTGAAATCCGAATCCAGATGAAGGGTGGGATGGTGGGGTAAATCATGAAGCACAGAACCTCTTGGTTCTCCTTGTTTGGATTAAAAAGAAAGTCCCCACACATGTTATAAGTGAAATTGCCCAGCTCGGCTCATTCTTAAAGGTAAAACAATCATACGCCCGGTGTATAATAATGATGTGTGCGTGTTCATCCGGCGAACTCTTCATGATTAAAAGGTCACTCCTATCGGCAGAGGAAAACTTGATCGATCGAAAAGATCAAAGATGAACAATCATAATTTAGAAACAGAAAAAGCAGAAAGTAGTAGTGGGTAAATGCCACAACTCTTCTCTTCAATATGATCTTCATCCAAAATAGAAAGCTCAATAATCGAGAAGAGAATAATCAAAAACGAGTAGTGGTACTCCACTACTAATATCATCCAGAATTAAGCAAAAAGATCAGATTCGGGTAAAGATATTTATCAAAGGTGTAGTCTCCCCAAGAAAAAGTTAAGGAGATTTGGAGGAAGACATGGTCACAAATCAGAATGATGGAGTGAGGATACTTTAAAGTGGCTTCGATATTACAATAAGAAGATGACATTCAATAATTATTTTTATTTTTTCACGAAGAATATCGTTCTTTGATTGTAGAAAGAATAGGCAGTGTCCAATCCCTTCTAACTTCCGGACAACAATCTCCTCCAACACCTACTAACTGACGACTCTGAATCGGGAGGTGATGCCTCACATAATCCGAGATGTCGTCAATAGAGAAAGAATCGTCATCAATCGAAGTAGAATCATCGTTAGAATCGGAGAAACCCTCAAATTGATCTTTTAAAATGTCAAGAGGCGGAGAATTATTATGAAAAGGCATATCACACATTTTGTCAGGAATACCCTCAGAATCACTTGGGATTGGGACAAGGTCCTCAACACTAGACTTTATTACTTCGTAATGATTTCGTTGCCGGAAAAGTATCCATATGCACATCCTCCCATAATGAGAGAATCAACGGCTCCCTTGGTTGATAAAACGGTGTGAATTTCATGGTATAGTCCTCGTTATCATCATCATCATAGTAGACGATAGGACGATTCCAATTCGGAGTATTAATATACTCTGCCAACTCCTCGTGAATATTTTGCACATCATCATGAAGTTTATGAAATAACTCTAGAATACCCCCCGGTTGATATTGCTTGTCTTCAAAAGCATGCTCAATTTCAGAAATTGTCTCTCATGCTAGTGATACAACTTTGGGAGTTTCATAAAAAAAGAAAATCGATTAAACATTCTTAAGAAAGTTTGCCACAAGTTAATTTAGGTTTCTTTTATCTTGCAAAAAATCCCAAACTTTTTCTTCTTGATAGGTTGATGAACGACGAATAATGCATAGGTTGAGTATTAATGTTTAGCCGCTCGTTCCTCTGCTAGCAATTCAGCAAAAGTTTTCTCACGAATCGATTGATGAATGACAGGAAATTGTGGGGGTTCAAATTGGTCAAAACCGGAATAATTAGAATCATAACACGGATTAGGTTCGTAATAATTCATTCATCAGTTGACATTGAAAAGTCTCGTGAGGACCCCCATAATCTTCACAACAAGGATATTGTTGTGGAAAACGTCGTGAAGTTTTGTGGAAAATAATCAAAGTTTTGATTGAAACACGGGTCCTGATTGTAGACAAACGGGACTTGAGGTGGACAATCGTAACCATAATGGGAATCGTTCCCACATAACTCACAAGAGTATGGCACGTATTTGGTTGTATAGGTGGGCCTAAAAATGTTAGTAAAAACCATTGAACCAAAATTAAGGAGTGGAATCAAATAATTGAAATGAATTTCATCTCTAAATACATGTCGGATTCTAACTTGGGAAAGTTTTGTGGAGCTCATCAACGGTTTGATTGTTGCATGGTTCCGGATTAGAGATAATCGGAACTTTCGGTGGACAATTATAGCCATAATGAGCACCGTTCCTACAAGACTTGCAAGTATACCATTGACAAAAGATATCGTCTAACGAATCACCACACTCGTAACAACAATGGTGGTCAATATGTGGAGGACTTTGTGAAGAATTTTCACCGGGGTCTTGATTGAAGACGAATGGCTCTTGAGGCAAATTAACAACATTAGTTTTGTTCGTTGGATGACTCGGAAGGGTTTAGAAGGTCTTGGAAAAATTAATTTTCATCAAAAATTTCCCTTAATTTATTTCGTAATAGAGCACATTGTCGACAATATAGACCATCAACCGGGTCTCCACAATTGGGACAATTATAAGGGGGTCGTTGAGACGAGTCGGGTGTTTTATTAGGATCACGAACAAACTTGCCAACGAAACCCCCTTTAGAGCAAGCACATGTTTTATTGTACAAAAAATCTCACCAAGAACTTAAGCAGTCTCTTAAACTGGCAAGTGGGATTCGAACGATAATCGAGTGGACGCCATAAAGAATTTAAACAATATAGAGGGTTAAAGAAAAGAACAAAATGGATAAGAAGAAAAAGAAGATTAATTTTTAGGTTTTTTAGGTTTTTTAAATAATTCAATTTATTAAAGGACAAAATGAGATAAAGACAAACTTAACCAATTAATCACCGAAGCTTCACGGTAGCTCTTAAAAAAAACGAACAAAAGGAAGCGGAGGACGTGGAATACGCGCAAGCTATTAAAATCCGTCTCCTTTCGGTCGAGTTCTCGGAACACCCCTCCTTATAACAACTCTTTTAGTTGGTTAATCAATTAAAAGTGAGCCGTACAGTCGCAAGTGACACAAAAGGAAAGTTTATAAAATCTTTTGATTTGGGAACTTATTATGATAATGCTTCAGTTGAAAGCATTATATTGATGATGAATTATTTATCTTTATTTAGGACAATGTTTTTATATTTTTGATTTTTCTTGTTTTTATTTTTATATACTAATAAAAGAAAATGAAAAATATTTTTATATTTTTATAAAGAAAATAACTTCACAAGGAATGATCTTCAAAGCACTAATTGTCAAACGTCGAAACGACAATCGCTTACACTCCTCCCCGGCAGCGGCGCCAAAAATTAATCTCTTACTTTAGGTACGTATAAATAATATATAATAATATACTACTTATATTAACCAACCCTAATCAAGTGTCCCTTGAAAAGGTTTAAAGAAAGAAAATCAATGAAATCCGAGTAGTATATGATATTCCCGGGTCGTTTATCCCCAACGAGGAATGCAATGGAAAGTCGAGAGTCGGTTTGATATTTGATGTTTGAATTCAACAAGATTTTGATTGGTTTTCTAAATCTACGGGAAAAATAATGTAATCTACACTAAAAGCAATTAAGGCAACACAAATTTAAACTAAAAACGCAAACGGGAATCCTAAAAACGTGACTTAAAACCTAATTTATCAAAATTAAATCCTAAAATGATCTTTTTAACTTTTATAAGTCCTAATTGACTAAAATGCAAGAACTAAGAAAACTAAACCAAAAACGAAAGCGATTTAAGCTTAAAAACACGAAAAACGTGAACGAGATTCAATCCCGTTCTTTAAAAAACTAAAATCTACAAATTTAACCCTACGAAAGCAAATCTAATTTTCCTAAGTCCTAAATGATAAAAGAAAATTTTCTAAAAAAGAATTAGATTTTTTTGACTTTTATTTTATTTATTATGAATTAAAAACGGATTTTGTCTAAATTAATTATAAAAAATACTAAACGAAATTGGAAAAATCTGAAAAAATGCAAGAAAATACTTTAAGCTATGAAGAACCTAGGAAAAATACAAACTTGGACAAACAGCTTATAAATAAGCCGTAAATAAGCCAAAAACTTCTGAAAAGCTTAAGGGCTAAAAAGCCCTTAAATACAAACCACTTGGGACTTATAACGAAAAAGTCCCAAGGGCGCAGCGGTAAAGAGTGTGTGTGAAACGGGTAGAGGTTGGTTGAGGTTGAGGGTTCGAGCCTTGCTCACCCTCAACTTCCCAATTTCCCCGTTTTTACTTTTTGAAACTTTTCTTTTTGCAAACTTGTAAATTAAGCAAATGTAACCAACTTTAACAAACACACTTTTTTCACAAACCACAAATAAGCACAGAAATAAGCACTTTGAGTTCACAGTTTAAGCCTTTTTTTACACTAAGTTATATAAAGCAATTTTTTAGCTTTTAAAAACTAGATAAGCTAAGGCAACTACTAAATAAGCTAAGACAGATACTTAACTACACCTAATAAGCAAATCTAAACAAAAATAAGCTAATTTAATGGACTAAAACTGAGCTTAAATGACAGAAGTCCTAAATAGGCTTATAAACTAAAAATTTTAAACTACAAGTGTTAAAAAGCTTAAATAAGCTCTACCCTAAGATTAATAAGCTAAAATGGATTAAGACTAACCTAATAAGCAGATATAAACCTAAATTAAGCAAATGCAATAAGCCAAAAGCTCAGATAAGCAAATAAGCTTACTTGGTTAAAACTGTTAACCAAACAGCCTATAGAGGCACATATGAAGCTAATTTTTAAGCACGGTTAAAATGGAACATTATGGAAAAATAACTTATACCACTGGAAAGCCTAAACAATAAGCTACTTAAATCACTAATTAAAAAGCATTTTGAAAAATAAATAAGCTAGGAAAAAGCTTGATGAAAAAGGCTGTTACACAGAATGAACATTTTTTTGGTTTTCTTTAAAAGACAAAGTGGCTTATTGCAAGCCTAAAAATAAGCTAGTAAAAGATGTTAAAAGTCTAAGATAAGCTAAAACAGATTAATACCTATACCTAATGAACTTGTGCAAAGAAAATTAGACCCTAAAACAGATTTTAACTAATTTAAAAATGGCTTTTTAAACTTTGACATTAGTCTATAAAAACTTAGACAAAATTTCTTTTTGACTAAACCACAAATTGCAAATGCTCACTAACTTAAACCTACTGCATATTAAGGCCAATCCAAGCTTGAAAACAACATTCAAAAGCACTTAACCAAAATCTACATAATTAAGCTAAACTACAAAGCTCAAAAACCACAGACTTTACTAAATACCTTAAAAATGAACTTTATACTTTGAAAACTTTTCTAAGCTGGTTAAAATACTTAAGGGAGCTTGTTGAAGTTAGCTTAGTGACCCAAAATGGTTTTAAGACTCATTTTGACCCTTTTTAGACCTTAACCCAAACACCCCTTAAAAAACTGGTTTTGTATTTTTAGCTTATAAAACACAGTTTTAAGCTTAAATTTTGAAAGAACAGATTAAGTCTAAGTATAATAAGCAAAAACAAGAATAAAGCAACTTTCAATAAGCAAACAAGCAATGAGAAGAATTAAAGCTACTAAGGACAGATTCAATTAAAAACTCAAACAAATGACATGTAATCAATACACAAGCATAAATAAGCATAAAACAACATAAATAAGCAACAATAAGCAATAAATAAGCAAATGCACAGTAAATAAGTAAAAATTTTAAAAATAAGAAAATGGAAACTCATAAAGGTCCAAAGATTTTGTCAATGATTTAAGGACCTAAATCAGTCCAAAACCAACCTATATGCTTCCCATGAAGCTCTAAACATGGGCCATAGAACCACAAGTTACATGCCTACATGATGAGTGAACTGATTTTTAGTGATTTTGGAGATTTTGTTTTGCTTTTTAAGACAAATTTAAAAACAAGCTTTCACCAAGCTTTGAATGAATCAAGAAGCTTATAATAAGAGCTTACAAACTGTATCTTAAATGACAATTAAAGTTAAATGACAATGATTAAAGAAAAACACTTAAAATTTCATTAACTAAAAAAAAGTACAATGCTTGAAATTAAATGACAGTAATTTAAAATGGCCTAAACTTTGTTTACACAAGATTTTGACTAAACAAAATTCGACAAATACAAATATAGCTAAGCATATCCCTTTTTTATACTAAAGCTCTACACAGATTTAATCACAAGTTGTGCTTGGTTTACTGTAGAGTTTGTAACTGAGTTTGTTGTGTGAGTAGAGTCCTCCAAATCAATCTAGGACCATCATTATGCTTGTCCCCACTCAACGATCTTAACCCTTCATTTCCTTATCTGTTTCATGGACCAATGGTGATTTAGGGGATTGCCAAGGTGGCAAACGCCCCATGTGAGGTAGTGGGGTTAAGGAAAGGGTTGGTTTTGTTTGGTGGTGCAAGTATCGAGGTAGAATTAACAGGGGAGAAGCAACGGTGTTTGGGCAGGAAAATTTGGTTAGTTAAACAGGGCGAAAGTTGGTTGGGAATTGACATAAATGGTCCCTGATTGTGTAATGTTATATTGCAAACATCGTCCTTGTGTAGTGTTATAAGTTTTGAGGGTTTAACAACTTCAGCCCTTCAAGTTGTATTAGGGTTTTACACCCACAGTCCAAAAGGACTAACGGGGTTAATTATTAAAGGGTGTATGGGCTTTCGTTAGTTAAAGGCTGGTTTGGGCCTAGTGATTTAACTGTTTTGGGCCAGGATGTATTAAAAAGGATTTTGGGCCATTTCAACCATAAAGGCTTATAAGTCTTGGTAACAAGTAACTTAATGGGCTGCCCCGACCCATTAGATGGGTAAGGGTGGCCCATTAAGTATTTCTTCGGTTACGGCTTCGGCTTTGACCTTTGACTTTGTCGGGGTTGACTTTGACTTTGACTTTGATATTGACTTTGTCTTTTTCACGCTCTTCCATTTCGTGCTCGGTTTTGTCTTTTTTGCTTTGTTTTTGTCCTTTTCTCGGATATCCGTTTCTTGCACAACATAAGTGAAAACATACAAATACAATGTATTTTTGGTACGTTTTTGATCATTTAAGTCCGTTTTTATAGGTCAAAGGTATGTGTATTTAGGCACATACCAAGTTTTACATTTATATTATGCCGACTTTACCTAAAAACAACACTCTTATGGGCAGTGTACCCGATCAGATATAGCTTCGTTGGTAAGTAGGGTGTCGATCACTAAGAGCGAGAGTTTTAATCTTATAGTTCTATCAATATTTTGGTTAACTAAATTAAGTTAATTTAAACTATGTTAATTCTAATTTATGTTAAACCTATGCTAAACCTAGTTCTACCGGATAAGGGGGTTTTCAGTTTGAGAGAGTGGCACAGGTATGGTGGTGACTTAAATCAATTTAAAACACAATAACACACGCAAGTAGATAATCAAAAGACAGAAGATCGGTCTAGCCAATTATAAGAAAACTGTATTAACCATGATTAACACAATTAAAACGCATGTTTCTTTAATTTAGTGTAATGAGTGCTTATCTCGAGGCGGCATATCAATCCAAGATTTAGGCGGTACTTCTTCCTAAAACCTAGACACGTAAAATTATGCCACAATTAAACGCATCCGCATAAAGCATCCTATTTGCTGATTATAATCTATCTTAGGAGATTAAGAATGGTGATCTTATTAAACCTTAGCTCATGGAGACTATACCCACTTACTGCTTAATGGCTCTTTTTATACTAGTAGTCTATTGTCCGAGTCTTTACCAAAGGAAGAAGAACGCTATACTAGGTCACCTGCTATAATAACTTATTCCCTTAAGCGATTGGTAAACATAGGTCAATATTTGTGATCCTAATATTTTAGATATATAAATTACGGATATGGAGAGCCATCTCGGCATCTAGCTAGCAAGATATTTTGCAATCTTAGATCTAGTTGAATGATAAGTCGCATACTTAAGTACATAAACAAGTATAAATTGATAAACATAATCAACAACCAAGGATAAATAAGCAGTCGATATAAACAAACCAAACATTTAAATCTTCATAAACATGGCTAATACCCAAGGGTATTAGCCCTTAACCATTATAATTAATGCAAGAATAATCAATTAACCAAGGTAAACTAACCGAGTTAAACGAATGATATCAAAAATTGAACAATTATAAGAGTATAGGTGATTACAAGGTGTTTCCTATGGAATTAGTAGCTTTGTTTGACCTCTTCTGCTCTTCTTGTCTTCTGAAAATCGACTTTTGTAGTTATGGTATCGAAAATATGATCAAGCACACCTAAAATTCGTATTTAGGTTTTCTATTTATAGTGTCTGGAATTCCTTCGATACGCCGTATTGGTTGAAGTCAATACGGCGTATTAAGGGTTTCTTAGAGTAGAGACCATGTTTAATATCCTACAGAATATTTAATTACTATATCTTGGATACGGCGTATTAGAGCTTCTGGATACGGCGTACAAGTCTTTGTGGTTTCCTGTGAAGTGCAAGCACATATACGCTGTATCTTCCTTGATAGATACGGCGTATAGAGTCATAACAGTATTCTTCAGATTTATTCGTTTAAGCTCCAGAATGTGTGCCTTTTAGCTAATCTTCACAAAGTACTCCATAATTACTGCAAATCTTAGATATAAATGACTAAGTACCAATTCATGTAATAATTATATAAAACAGGTAAGAAACATGGGATAAATGATGCTATAAAAGTGACGTTATTTGATGTCATCAGTAGGTGACTTGCAAGATTCTATATGAGTTACGCTTATGTCAATTGGATATCGATTTTGGTCCAGTAAATGAATTGATGACTCAATCAGTAAGATAGTAACTAACTGATTCACTCTTATCGTGCAGTCTACTTTGAGATGTTCCGGTAATGAGAATAAGCAAGTACGGTTAATCTAATGCATCTGCGTTAGAGGATCTAACAAGCTATAAAGACATACTATAAGCATCAAGATTCAAGAATCAATAAAGCTCGAGTTCAAAGACAAAGACTTCCGCAACTCTGATATTCCAGATCTTCCTTAAAGATATCAAGATTATCATGACAAAGATTGTCAAGGGAGTTTGTAAGCAAGCTTTCAAGATGATGCATAGTATAAGCATGTCGGTTAAGATACAAGATCGCAAGATGGAAAAGACGTTAAAGACAAACAACGATAAAGGTTTAAAGATCTCTGGATTAAAGACAAAGTCAAAAGACATTGACAAAGGCTCAAGATCAATTACAAGGAGTGACAGTGGTAGTTGCAGGTGCACTCTTATATTTATGGAGGAGTTACCAGAAACGTGTCACTATACACATTAGTTCTTTCTATATCTAATCCATTTAGCAATAAATTATATAATACAGGTAAGAATCATAGGATAATTGATGCGATAAAATGACGTATTTGATGTCAATCATAGTGACATTGCAAAGAAATTCTATATGTATGATAAACGCTTATGCACAATTGGATATCGATTTTGGATCCAGTAAATAAATCTGATGACTCAATTCAGTCATAGTAACTAACTGATATCCACACCTTATCGTGGTGTCTCTTTGAGACATCCCGGTAATAAGACTACAGTGTACGATTTAACCTAATGCATCTGTTTTATAGGAATCCTAACACTATACCAGCAGGAAATCCTTCAAGAGGTTCTTCAAATTGAATCTACCATATTCCATAATGTATAGTAATATATCACAATAAAAACCGATCCACACAAACCGAAGGTAACTTCCAAACTGAAGAATGACACAGACATGATTGGTACCATATCTGTTATTTTATAACTACTAAAATTCAAATGATTACGACGATGGAGTAACGACCTCATACCAGCGACGTCATATGTCACACAACTACATGCTTAGATGCTGAAGCATCTAAGCTACAAAGACATGACTAACACATATAGAGCCAATCAATGGATTCAAGAATAAAAGAAAGCTTAAGAACAAACAAAGACAAAGAACTTCTGTAACTCTGATATCTAAATCTTATCATTGCTACTGATGATATCTTTAATTATACTTGCCTTAAAAGACATCAATACTGTCTTAATAAAAAGATAAAGATTGTCAAGGAGGAGATGCTCCATAGCAGCTTTCCAAATGATGGCAACAGTACAATGAGCCTATAGTTGGTCAAGACACAAGAGCGTAAGATGGAAAAGATTTTTAAGGATAAATATTTAAAGATATCAGAATTAAAGACAATGTCAAGGCTAAAGACAAAGAAACAAGATAAAGATTCAAAGTTCCACAGGATCCAGACAAGCATTAGCAAAAGAACTACTACGGAACTCCCAAACTGCTAACAAGGTTTCAAGATTTACTCACATCAACTGGAAATAAAGTCATATGTGCAATGACCCTCCCGCCTTTAGAGGGAAGATTGTTAGCCTACTTTGAATGAAGTGATGTCAATTTTATTTTATTCCTAAAAACCATGTAATAGTCTAGTAATGTAGTTTACGGGAATCCTAAGTTAAAATTGTATATGTGTTTCGGGCTAAAGCCGCATACCAAAACACCAAAGGCCCCGGTCCCATGTGAAAGCCCCCATATAAGCCCATGGCCGACCAAACTACTATTTATAACCCTTCATAGATTGTTAGGAAGGGGTTGGTTCATTTTTTTATGAAAGCATTACATGTTCCTTCCACTTCTTCTCTTCCTCTTTCTCTTACTAGATTCTCTATCTAGAATCTCTTTTTTCCTAGCTTATTATTTCGTTTGTATGTGTGTGAAATGATTTTGCAATAGTCTTACAATATGCGGTAATTAATTCCAACACATTGCAATATATCATTGAGGCAAGTCTTAATGGATATACTTCACTTGCGATAATTTAATACATGGATGGAAATATTGAATTTTATTAAGGATTCATCATGTATATTATATTGTGTATGGGGTTGGTTGTTATTTTTTCATGAGTGCACGATGAGCTGACAACAATGGTATCTAAGTAAGGATACTTATATGACTGTTAAACAAACATTCTATTGGAAGTTGTTTGGATTAGGAAAATGCATTACTAAGTTTGGAACCGTCCCAAGTAATGAAGAACCTATGGATAGTTATTGTGACTAGTTTGACATAATCAATCATAGCTAACGAACTTGGAGTTCATAATGGCGCCAAACATTACTAAAGAAATATTAAATCGTTTACGAATTATCTAAGGCATAGTGTTGTTCGCGTACACTGATGCTAGAGGATATATATAATGTAGGATTTCATCATTTATGATGAATCTGTTGACTAGAAATGCTCGGCTAAGAGCATTGTTGCAATACATATTAAAGAATAACAATATTTGTCATTTTATGAAACTGTTAAGATGACTGTCTCATATAGGTATGTTGTTGGCTTCAAATACCATATAAAAAGTACAGTGACAATACCATACCATGACACTTGTAATAGTATGTACATGTACAATTAGATATTCATCATATTATTTAAATCTTTCACAATTTTTGAATTTGAAATAAGTATTCAAAAAGTTTACTCAGATGACTATTTAGCTGTCTTGTACTAAAAGAGTTGAGAATGTTGGGAACATTCGATTTCAACTTACTAAGTAGTCTTATGCATATTTGTTTATTAGTATTTGGATAATGAAACTTAAAGCAGTTGTATTATATAATGAATTGATATACCTGGTATGATCATTTTTATTTATACTACTATCTTTTATATATACATGTTTATTCTTTGAATAATTTAATTATTCTAAAGTCCATTGTCAGTTAACAATATGTGAGTATTGTTAAATTAAGACAAATATGAGTGTTTGCTTATACCTATTGAATCTATGGATTGTTCCCATCAAACTCACATGTTATTCATAAGTTTTGCATATTTGACTTCCTCAACTTTCGAAAATTTACTTTTGGATCATTGTCATGAGTAAGATATTAAAAATTATTGTATTAATCATCCTTAGACTTGAGATACAAGTAAATCTTGCATGTGTAGATAACATTTTTTTATTATAAGTCAAACGTTGTCCTGAATAAGGTAGTTATAAAGGTTATTTTTGGAAGTAATGTGAAGGAGCATCCATGACACTTGTAGTCAATACAAAATTTGTTGCTCCAATTGTTTAATTGCATTATGATACCATTGATGCCTCTCCATAATTTATCACATGTTTACATGGCCATGTCCAAAGAGTAAATCAAGATGATACTTGATTATATTTGGTAATCTGAATAAATATCTATAACGAGAAACTAAATAGTTAAAATATATGGAATGAGTTAAGATCTATATATATGGTTTAACGGTATCTGAAACAAATCAGTTTAATATCAATTATAATAAACCATTATACTGATATGTAATTATGAAAGAAATGGAGTGTTGCTAGACACCTTCCATTGTTAGTATAAGTTATTAAGGTATGACACTCGCAAGTGAGAGTTGTTGGTATATGCTCGATGCATAGTTTATATTTATACGGCTAAGAAATATGTGAGCCTATCGGGGGCACACATGTATACACATATGATACGTTTATTGATTATATTAATATATTTATTAATTATATTAATATGTTTCACGAAATAATAAATGATCGTTAAGTATACCGTTAGTCGCTATAATTAACTAATAGACATTAATTAATATATATGTGAGGGACTTATCAGTTCGAAAACCAAACCCCGTGTGGTTGGTGGTAAGGTGCCAGTCATGAAAGGGACTAGAATAGATGAATAGTATCGGGTTTTAAAAGTGAAAGAGGTGATAGACTCAAACTTGAAGTAAACACCCCTTTACCCTCTCTTTATAAAAAGATATACATAACCCAAAAGTCAGTCGACATTTTAAATCCCTTAATGATATACGACATACACAACCAACAGAAAGTCAATGCGCATGCAATCCATATACATGTGATATCTATGCATGTTAAATGTGTCCATGCAAAGTATAAGCTTATTCCCTTTTCTCTCCATACAGTTGCAATCGACAGGAAAATAAACCCGAAAGGATTTATTTGTTTTGGTCGAACCAACCCAAAGAAGTACACCGTGTTTCGTTGTTTAATCGTGAAGCAAACACTAGCATCCTAGCGTATCTTGGTAAAGTGTAGTGTGAGCATTCGTTAGAGGTGGTTATTTTAAGGGAAGTTTCTATTTATGCCGCATGGCATTTTTGAGTTTGTGACAAATGCCCAAAAAAAAATCCTTCCTCAAATGCCTCAGAGCGACCGGAGTGACCTAATTAAAAACTATTAAAAGTACAACCAAAAAATATTTTTTGTACTTAAAAAGTGTACTTTTAATAATTTTTAATTAGGCCGTTCCGGTCGCTCTGGGGCATTTGAGGAAGAAGTTTTTTTTGAGGCATTTATCACAAACTCAAAATCTTCATGGGGCAAAAATAAAAATAGCCCTTATTTTAATCACTAACGGTTTTATAAATTCAAGATCAAGTATATCAATAGTCTTATGTTAGACACGGGTTAACATGTTAGTAGGATTGTAGTAGGGTTTAGTGGTACTGTTGGATGGTTATTATGGCTTAGGACGTGGTATTTATTTTTCGGTTTCATGGTAGTGGATGACCTGTGTAGGTTTAGGGCTCAGTAGCAAGAAAAACAACAGAAGTTTCGTGATCCGAATCATGAAATTAACAGAGGAACCGACTTGTCACCGAAGAACAAGTAATACAAACTAAGAAATCTTCTTGTTACCAGAGAACAAGGACCACACTTTGTTACCAACAACAAACACAAACTGAAAAAAAAATTAAGACGTGTTAACATTAGGGTTAGGGTTTGGATCGGTGTGTTTATGAAGGTTGTGATACCATGAAAGTGTGAATGATTTATTGATTATTAACTGATGAAACGATACATAATATACTGTACATGGAATATTCTAGACACGAGCTTGACCCCAATACATAATACACAAGACTAATAATAATACAGGCTAACAATTATTCACACTTTCACACACTATATCCATATATCCGTTGCGTTCGTGGTAAATAGTTTACCAGATTATTAGATCCCCACAAACACAACATTGCAGAGTATTATACTCATGGAAAATATATCCAAGTTAATAGAAATCATTAATTTGTACTAGCAAGAAGAACATACTTTTTTTTATAAATTTCAAGTATACACAATTATCCGGAGATAATTTTGTGTGCGAGGAAACAACGTTCCTTGAACTGTGATTTTGCCAAGTTTAACGCAAAAGATTTTATTATATATTATAAGCTAGACATTATAACCAAATAAGTGCAACTAGCCTGATGGTAAGCGCCATGTAAACTGCACGAAAGCTCGCCGATTCCAGTTTGCTCCCGTACATGTATTTTTGATTCAATAACTTTATGTACGAGAATTTTAGTTTTGAATAATTTTAAGAAATAGAAATTAACTCATATATAAAGTGTAGATTACTCACCTCATGTTGTGGCAATACACAGCCCGTAGTTGATATATTATGGAGACTAGAACGGTACCCGCGTAAAGTAGCGGTTTCGAAAGCATTAAAAATAACAAAACTAAAAATTAATAAAAATATATTAAAATGGATGTTGAATTAACGAGCATAAAATTTTTATAATACGATGAAATTAAATCATAAAAAAAATAAATAGTTAAAAACATATTTAAATTTAAAAATAAAGATGATTTTTTCACATAACAAAAAGTTGTTACAAAGTTGTTAGATCGGTGTGTTTGTTGTTAAAAGGGACGTTTCCATAAAAAGAAGGGGGGAAAGTCTGAATTTTCAGACTTTCTATAATGTCCCAAATGCTTTATAATGTAGTATAGATATAAATAGATTTATGGAAATATTCTTTTTAACAATATTTTGTAACAACTTTTTGTTATGTGCAATCTTGTACATTCATCTCATTTTTAAAGAAACACATCTTAAAGTGACATGTGTCAAATCTTAACTAAAAAAATCATATTTATTTTTTAATTGAAATATCTTTTTATCTATTTATTTATTTTATGATTTAATTTCATCTATTTTAATATATTTTTATTAATTTTTAGTTTTTTTTATTTTTAATACTTTCGAAACCGTTACTTTATGCGCGTATCATTCTAGTGTTTTATAATATAATCTATAACCTATATAAAACACGCTTTTGAAAACTAATCTTCTCCCAAAATTCTAAAACAATGACACATGTATATTAATTTTAATCAACGGCTTATATTGATCCATC
>BQNB010002055.1:89846-129676 GCA_026074375.1 Tanacetum coccineum | reverse complement strand
CATGAGTGCATAATTAGGTCCTTCCTCTACCTGATCACTCCAGTCATATCCACCAAGACCATCACATGACACCAAAGCTTCCACAGGCACACTCCTTCTTGTGACTTCCTTGCTCTTGTTATCTTGATTTCTTGGAGCTCTGCACTCCCTAGCAAAATGTCCCCTCTTATGGCAGTTGTAGCACTCCACTTTGGACTTATCAAAACCAATAGTCTCATTGCCATTAACAGTAAGCTTCCTTCCTGTATTCATCTAAAACCTTCTAGCCCTCATGGTTAACATGGCCATTTGTCATCTCAAATCCATCTCTTCTATGTCATCAGGATGGATTTGTTGCAAGTCCTCATATGCAAGTTGAGGACTATTTAGTTGACTGGCAAAGAATGAACAAATAACAACATCACTCAAGTTATCAATATTTGTAGAGTAAGAAGTATTAACTTGAGTGCTAGCAGTAGTAACTCCATGAGCAGCATTAATTGCTTCATTAGAGCTGCTATTAGAGCTGCTAGTGTTGTTATTTGAGAAGGACACAAAAACCATGTTCTGTGTGCATGAACTTGAGCTAGACATCCCTTTGACTTCTGGTTCATACACCTTGAGGTTGTTATAGAGATCATCCATGCTCATTGTTTCTAACTCAACTTTATTCCTTCACACAACAGCATGTGTGTTGCACTCAGGTGACAAGCTTCTTAATAGCTTTTGATTAACATCTTCCTGTGAGAGCTTTTCATCCAAAAGCTCCAACTGACTCATAAGTTTTTGAAGCCTATTAAAGGTTTGATCAAGCATCTCTAAGCTTGGAGCAGTGAAGTTTTCATATTGCTGCTTTAAGAGATTTCTTTAAGTCTTCTTAGTAGCTGCATTCCCACCAAATCTCTTTTCTACAGCTTCCAGCAACAGCTTAGCATCCTTTTTAGAGTTAAACTTTAACTGATGTTCATTAAGAATGCCCATCATTAAAGTACTTCTATCTTTCACTTCTAATCTTCTTTGAGCCTTATCTTCAGCAGATGTAATGGGCAACAATGTTGTAACACCTTCCACAACTTGTGTTTTTGGCAAGGTTGCACCATTCTCTATGACTTCCCACAGTGCATAGTCTATCATCTGGATGTATTATTCAATCCTTATCCTCTATAACTCAAACTCACCCAGTTTGAGCATGGGAACTTTGGATGCAGCTACCATGTGTGCATAATCTTGATCCATATCTTCTGGCAAAGTTTCTCAAAGCAACAAGCTCTGATACCACTTGTTGATCCCACTTCAATAGATCGAATTGCTTAAGCTTGTATAAGGATTAGTTATATTTGATAAATCTAACTCAACTATAGTAGAAACTTTGAATGTATTAAAGATTATGAGGAATCTAATCTTTAATATTTAGAAGAACTATCAATGAAACAATAATTATATGAACATATAATTAAACAAACAAAAGCTCCAATATTATTAATAATACGAATACTATTAAAGTATTAGGGTTACAAAAACCTTAAAGCTAAGACTAAGATTGATTTTTGGTTTTGGTACATAGAACTCTATGCCCTAGGACCTCCTTTTATACACATGGAGTCCTAAACGGCTTACAATACTTTCCTAAGTAATCATAATCTTCTAAACAAATAACTTATACATATCTTTTACCAAAATATCTCATACAAATCACATATGCAGTACTAACTAACTCAGCAGTACTAACTTCTTCACCAGCATCATTAATTCCTTAGCAGTAGTAACTTTACACCAGCAGTAGTAACTTTTGTACTAGCAGTAGTAACTACTTAGCATATTTTCCAGTCTTTATCTCTGAGCAGTCTTAACTTCTACTAGCAGTAGTAACTTCCTCTAGCAGTAGTAACTTTGTACTGACAGTTGTAACTTCACCATCAGTCTTAAACACTTAGAATAATTTTCATTGAAATTCTTCAGCAACACTAACTTTGACTGAGCAGCATTAACATCAATAAGAGCAGCAGTAACTCCAAACAACATTAAGAAGGATTAAGGCTTTTAATCCCAACACATTTAAACTTTGGTACTCTAAACCAATTGGCTAAAAAAGGTCTTGTTCAAGGTCTACCAAAGCTGAAATTCAAGAAAGATCATTTATGTTCGGCATGTTCTCTTGAAAAAAGCAATAAGTCCTCTCATAACCCAAAGCTGATGACACTAATCAAGAAAAACTCTATCTTTTACATATGGATCTGTGCGGGCCAATGCGTGTGGAGAAAATAAATGGGAATGAATATATCTTAGTTATTGTGGATGATTACTCAAGATTTATGTGGGTTAAGTTTTTGAGATCAAAGGATGAAGCTCCTAAGGTTATCATCAAATGTTTGAAGCAAATACAAGTTCGTTTTAATGCGACTGTGAGAAACGTTCATACAGACAATGGAACCAAGTTTGTGAATCAGACTCTTAAAGACTATTATGAAAATGTCGGCATCTTACATCAAACATCTGTTGCGCGTACTCTACAACAGAACGATGTTGTCAAAAGACAGAATGCTACTTTAGTGGAAGCTGCCCGTACCATGTTGATATTTTCTAAAGCTCCATTGTATCTGTAGGCAGAAGTAGTCTCAACATCATGCTATACCTAAAATCATTTCCTAATACGTCTTCATTACAACAAGACACCTTATGAGCTTATGCATGAGAAAAATCCTAATTATTATTTCTTCATGTCTTTGGTTTGTTATGTTATCCGACTAATGACAGTGAGGATTTGGGTAAATTGAAACTGAAAGCTGATATAGGTATTTTTTTAACTATGCACCTGCAAAGAAGGCTTTCTGAATTTACAACAAAAGAACCCTACAAATTATGGAAACAATTTATGTTACGTTTGATGAGCTGATAGCAATGGCTTCTGAACAGTTCAGTTTAGGACCCACGCCTCAATTAATGACTCCTGGAACACTCAGTTCAGGACTCGTGCCAAATCCTATTCCTCAACCACCTTACGTACCACCCACAAAGAATGATTGGGATATCTTGTTCCAACCAATGTTTGACGAGTTCTTCAATCCTCCTCCAAGTATTGTTTCCACTGTTCTTGTTGCTGCTGCTCCAAGACCTGCTGATCCAACCGGTTCACCTGTGTCAACTTCAATTGACCAAGATGCACCATATACAAGTAATCCATCAACACAAGAACAAGAACAATCTCTAATTATCTCTCAAGGTGTTAAAGAATCTCCAAAAACTCCACACTTTCATGATGATCCACTTCATGAAGACTCGACTTCTCAAGGATCATCATCAAATGTGCAGTCATCCCACACTCCATTAGAACTTCTTGGTAAATAGACTAAAACTCATACATTAGCAAATGTGATTGGAGATCCTTCTCGATCAGTCTCCATAAGAAAGCAAATTAAGACTAACGCCATGTGGTGTTATTTTGATGCCTTTCTCACTTCAGTTGAACCAAAGAATTTTAAAGAAGCAATGCTTGAATCCTCCTAGATAGAAGCCATGTAGGAAGAAATACATAAATTCAAGCGACTGCAAGTTTGGGAATTAGTACCGTGTCCAGATCTTGTTATGTTTATTAAACTAAAATGGATCTACAAAGTCAAGAAAGAAGAACTTGGGGGCGTACTAAAAAACAAGGCTCAATTGGTTGCTAAAGGATATCGTCAAGAAGAGGGGATTGATTTTGAGGAATCATTTGCACCTGTTCCCAGACTAGAAGCCATTCGTATCTTCATTGCAAATGATATCAACAAGAGCATGACAATATGCCAGATGGATGTCAAAACTGCTTTCTTAAATGGCGAGCTACACCAAGTGGTTTATGTTAGTCAACCAGAAGGATTTGTAGATCAAGATAACCCAAATCACGTGTACAGGCTCAAAAAGGCACTTTATGGTCTTAAGCAGGCTCCACGCACGTGGTATGACATGTTGTCCAGTTTCCTACTATCACAAGAATTCTCCAAAGGTGCATTCGATCCAACACTATTCACCTGGAAAGTAGGCTGCGACATCTTATTGGTACAAATTTATGTCGATGATATAATATTTGCCTCTTCTAATCCTGCTATGTATGATGAATTTTCTAAAATAATGTCCTTTAAATTTAAGATGTCGATGATGATGGGAAAAATGTACATCTCTCTTGGACTTTAATTTTCCCAGTGTCCTAGAGACATCTTTATAAACCAGTCTAATTCTGCTCTTGAAATAATAAAGAAATATGGTATGCTATCTAGTGATCCTATTGACACCCCTATGGCGATGAAGATCGATAGGGGAAACCAGTCGATCCTATACATTACTGTAGTATGATTGGTTCCTTAATGTATCTTACATCCATCAGACCAGACCTTGTATTTGCAGTGTGCATGTGTGCCTGATATCAGGAAAAGTCTATCGAAAAGCACTTACATGCAGTTAAACGAATCTTTCGATACCTAAAAGGAACCAGTGATATGGGTCTTTGGTATTCCAAAGATTCTTGCATTACTCTAATAGCATATACAGATGCAGACCACGCCGGGTGTTAAGATACTAGACGCAACACATCTGGAAGTGCATAATTCTTAGGGGTTAAACTTGTCAGCTGGTCATCCAAGAAGCAAAAGAGCACTGCCATCTCTAGTACATAGGCTGAATATATAGCCTTATCTGGGTGTTGTGCTCAAATCTTATGGATGAGATTGCAACTAACAGACTATGGGCTTAAATTCAATAAGATTCCTCTGTACTGTGATAACAAAAGTGCAATCGCTTTATGCTGCAACAATGTTCAACACTCGAGATCAAAGCATATAGATGTGAGATACCACTTTATTAAGGAGCAAGTGGAAAAGGGAGTGGTGGAACTCTACTTCGTCAGAATATAATATCAGCTAGCAGACATCTTCACCAAAGCTTTGCCACAAGAAAGATTCAACTTCTTGATAGAAAAGCTTGGAATGAAAAGCATGTCTCCTAAGACTCTGAAAAATCTGGCTGAAGAAGAGGAAGAGTAATGGTGGTAACAATTCACATATCCTATGTACAATATGTAAATAAGAAAATATAAAAACTCAAAAAGATATTTCATTTTATATAAAATTTTTCAAAAAGAAAAAAACAAAAATATAAAACCAGAAAATCAAATAGAAAAACATAAAATCAAAAAAATCAAAAAAATATGTGTTCTTGACATGTCTTCTGGAATCAATAATAATTACGACCTTAGAAATGTCACTCAACAATGACACGGGGTTGTAAATAAAGTTCGAACAGAAGTTCTAAATGTTTTCAAAACATGTCCTTGACTTGCTGTTATTTCAAACAGCAACCCGATCCTCATTTTTAAAGGCAAGTATTTCGTCAAAAGGAAAACTTGACCTCTCAACGGAAAATTTAGTTTTCTTGGGTATGAATTACTTCATATTCATACAAAGGCTTGTGTATACTTTGCTACACAACCCGTGCTTTCAGAAAATAAGTGTACGTGTCAGTGCATTTATTTGTCAAAATAAGAGGAATCTTATTTTTGGTGGTATAAAAGTGTTGATTTTCAAAATGAAATTAGTAATATCAATTTGTCATCAGAAAAAATATTTTCAAAAATAATTCTATCAGTCAAACAATGTTTACAGCTCTTTAACTAGAAAACAAGACTTTATTTGAGGGGGAGAAATGTTTCAATAATTCTTTTAAAATGTTTCTTCAGATTAAATCACGGAATAAACGGAAAAAGCTTTTTGAACAATAACGACTCAATTTCTTAAAGGAGAGCTAAATTATCTAACTCAATTGGGCTTAAGATATTATTTTTGTTCAACCTTTAGGGTTTCGAATGCAAAATGTGGGACTTAGCATTTAAGTTTGCAACTAGGAGGACAAATGTTGTTATTTCCCTAAAATGCTTAAAGTGTAGAAGGTTTTAAAATGGAAAATGAAAAACTTAAGAAACCTCAGGGACTAGTTCTGCCTATTGCAAAAACCTCAAATCTGTTAAACACAAAAAACGTGTTTTATCCTTCATAAATTCAAAACCATAAAACCTCTTCTACTATCACTCTCTTGCTCACACAAAATTAAAACCGATCAAAACGTGTTTTTCAAGCCACAAGAATCATGAAGCAAGATAAAGCTCAACAAGCAGCCCGTGATGAAAAGTTGGTCCCTTTAGATGACAGAGTCAAAATTGGTAAAAGCAATCTCAGAATGGATCCTTCCGTAACTCAAAAGGAGGAAACCTATCAAGTCATTTTGGATATTATCAAGAACACTCCTTACTACAACGCATTTCTCATTTATGCTAATGTACTTAAAATTTACATGCAGCAGTTTTGGCTCACGATCAAAAAGGTCAAGAGATCTTCTTTTTATCAGTTTGACATTGATAACAAGACATGTCAGATTGATGTTGAACTATTTAGAGAAATTCTTGATATATGCCCAAGAGTTCAGAATCAGGAATTCACTGAGCTTCCAACTTCTGATCCCCTTTTGGAATTTCTTCTTGATCTTGGATACAAGGGCCAACTAAAACAGATCTCTGAAATGTATGTTAACCACATGCATCAACCTTGGAGAACCTTTGGAGCTATCATAAACAGATGCTTATCAAGAAAGACTTCAAGTAATGACAGACTTTGACCTTCACGATTAAAATTCTGTGAAGCATCTATCACAAGGCGAATGTTGATTATGCTGCTTAACCTAGGAAAATCTTCAATACCAAATTGACTAAATGCAGTCAAAGGTCAGAAGACGCGAGATCATGCCTTATCCCAAGTTCACCAAAACTATCATATACTACTTCATGTCTCAACACAAATTGATCTACAAGAGACAAGGCTCATCTTACCACACAGTTGACAATGATGGTATCCTGGATAAATTGAAATTCATAAATAAAGGAGAGGAATATTAAGTGTATGGAAAGCCGATTCCAAGTACTTTGGTGACTAATGATATCAAGAATTCTGAAGCCTACAAGACATTTATTGGCATATCCACTGGTTTAATTCCTCCAAAGAAAGGAAGAGGCAAAGGAGCTCAGGGAACCAAAGGTGCTGTTATTCTAAAGAAGGCAACTTTTGCTTCTAGGAAGAAAAAGCAAAAGATGAAAGTGTCAATTCATGATGAGTCTAGTGATGAAGAATCAGAGGAACATGAAAAAAAGGCTAGTTAAGAAACCCAGTGGTATTTTTTAAATTGTGTGTTCTTATCAAATCCCTTCCTCGAAATATTTTCAAAGATTGTAGTACGTAGATGTTCATTAATGTAAATTAATTTCTGTGGGGAGCTATCGGAATCTGAATTCATGCAATAATCATGGTAGAATTTTCTCCCCATGGAATTTTTTCATGTCAAATTTTAATCAATTGGTATTTCAAAATGACTAAAGTGTTTTATAATTTAAAATAAGGGGAGAAAAATTGTAATTAAAAATATGATATATAGAATGTGATATTTAGGCTCTAAGTGTAACTCTGTTCTTCATGTGCTAAACAATTTCGAATCTCGGAGCACATGTGTAGGGGGAGTATTTGAAAATAAAAATGTCAGAAAATGGTTTTATGGTTCGATCTCTATACCCAACAACCTATTAATTTCACGACGATTCTGAAGTCATAAGGTGGTTAGGTTAGGTATAAGTCCTACGATCCAACCAAAACCGGAGGGATCTACCCAAGGACACTCCATAGTTAGAAATAGCAGTCCTTAGGTATGATTGGAGAAGAATGTGTATAAGGGAAAAATGCAGACTAAGATTGAGCTAACACTGGAACAATCACAACAAGGTGTTAGTAATGACGTCTTGGTAAGCATTGAAGGGGTTGAAGAATGAAAAAGAAATGTATGGATAAAGGGTGGAAAAGAAAGGGAGCCCTCCCTACTCCTTAGCAGAAACCGGGTCAATACATAAATCTATCAAAAATCACAATGATGATTGTTGATATTGGAAGTACGACATCATGGTCCCAGTGATGCATGCACAACCTTCCAGCCATTCGGGTTTCCTCTCAAAAGAAACTTGTCTCATTTGTCCAAGGAGATACACACGTATCTTTTGACATCTCACTCGAGATTGTTAATATTGAATAGGTGACGACTGCTCCACGCCTCCGATTACTATCAACTAAAAGTGCACAAATCGAGTCTAGAGCCTAGAAGAGATCAATTTATAAATATCATTAGGACACAATGTCAAATACACTTGATTGAACATCACAAAGTTCACAAGTTGTAACAAAGGAGTCTACGCGATTATCCTGAGATCTTGCAGAACATCCGGAAGTGTATTAAGTATTCACAGTGAAGATGAAATCCTGTTGAGCTAACATCAACATGCTCTTGGTAGGTGACTTGACAAGATTCTACATGACATCGTGCTTGTGCTAACTGGTTATCGATTTTGGTCCGTAAATGGTCATTGAGTCTTAATCAGAAAGATAGTAATATCTGATTCACTCTTACCGTGTGTCTGCTTTGAGAGTTCTGGTAATGAGAACTAGCAACATGGTGATCTAATACATCTTTATCAGTAGATCCCATACTCTTTAAGCTGGTAACCTGTCAAGGAATTCTTTGAATCTACATGATCTCAGGTATATTATTTATTCTATAAAAGGGGTAACCGGATGGTTTATGCAACCAAAGTCAAGATGAATGACAAAGCAATATTCATCTTTTATTGTAAAACTGTCTTATTTCTGGTTTAGGACGACGGTGTTGCAGCTCATTCCAGAGAAGTCGGATTCATTTAAACCACATGCTTTATACTCACGTTTCATAAGTCAATCTGTTCAATGTCATGATAGTTGATTATAATCTTCCCTCACCATCAAATGAGCAGCAAAGTCAAATAAAGAATAACAGTTGGGGAGATGTTAGACTTATAATCACATATTGTAACAAGAATGGACAAGTATGAGCATGTTGGTCAAGAGCACAAGTTGATCAAGAAAGTCAAATCAAGATGATTCAAGTCAAGGAGATGATGCAAGATAACGATCTCAAGAACTCAAAGTCAAAAGATAAAGGCTCAAGATCAAGATCACAAAGCATGAATGATCAAAGCCATTACAAACAAGACAAGACCAAAACAAGGCAAAGCATAAACGTCAAAAATCACATCCTCAACGTCATCGGTGGTACGGAGGAGTGTGAAGAAAGAGACCTCAACATTGGGGGAGATTGTTTAGCCCCCCCCCCATTAATTTTTATATAAGTCGAACAGAATGTTATCGGTCTTATTTGTCTTAATTAGTCTTGTTATGTCAATAGGCTAGTCGGGTTCAACGGGCTTGGATTGTAATCTAATATTGTCCATGTTTCGGGCTCAAAGCCCAAGAAAAGCCAAGCCCGGCCCAAGATAGAAAGCCCATAAGCCACTCATGGCTCAAGGGTATAAATAGAACCCTCTCCACACATGGAGAGGGTGTTGGTTACCATTTCATAATTTGTGTGTGTTGTGTTAATGCTTCACCTCTTTATTTTCTCTCTAATAATCTTTCAGTTTCCTTATCTCTTTTCTACCTTTGTTTGCTTATTGGTATAGCTTATGTTGTGTATGGATTAAGCTTTTGGGATAACACAAATGTTTGGGAGGTATGCAGGGGTCTCACGAACATCAACCAACAAATGATTGCATACAACTTGTGTTGGGGATTGGATATTGACATTGGCAATATATTATTCTCTGATCTTGTTGTCAAATTAACAACTGGCAAGAAGGGAAGATAACCAAATATTTTTTATACGCGATATTTATCTCTTATCATAGAACATTTGTAACACCCCTGATTGAGGTGTCATTTTATACACTTTTTGAGGTCATTTAACCCCCTAAATTATGCAAATACGCCCAGATTATGTGCTTAATAGTTTGTTCTTTGGGTTTTTAGGCACATTGGATGGCATTTGGCGAGAAATACACGTGACTTGGGCTCATCTTGGAGAAGAAACGGACAGATTAGACCTATACACCAAGAACATGTGATTGTGCACTCAAAGCCTCAGGACGGCGTCACATCCATAAAGCGACATCGTTAAGACTTTCATGGTGACGGCGTCAGAGATTCAGCGACGGCATCAGGAAGTGGCCGACTTAAAGTAGATCTAGATTCATCTATGTGGCGACGGCATCAAGATTACAAAGTGATGCCGTTGCGTCGATATCTCTATAAATACAAAATCGTTTTTAGGGTTTTAAGTGTATAACTTTGTATAACTTTTGGGAGACGAACCCTAGTCTTTATAGCAGCTTTGTAGGTCATTTTTAGGGCCTCAAAATCCTATTGTACTACCTTCAATCCATGTTTTAATCAAGTAAGGTTATTTATCATTAATCATTCAATATGTCTATGTGTTGTTTGATTGATTTATTCTCTTGCTTTCCTTATAACATGCGAGGCTAAACCCTCCTTTGTATTTACTTATGATTGCATGAAACTTAGGTTGTAGATCCTTTTGATGTTGCTTCTTGTTGATGAATGTGCGTGTTAGGCTTTAGAAAACTAGCCATAAGATATTAAATTAGCATAGACGTCTAGGGAAACGTGAGTGTGTAGAAAGGATACCATCGATAACAGTCTTCATACTACCTTACCCATTATATGGTTGATCCCTCTTAAGATATTTCACATGCATTTAATATACTCTTAGGGGCCTTGTAATAGTCTTCATACTACCTTACTTGTGCGTTGCCTTAACGGAATATTAAATAGATGGCGGGTTCATGTAATCCGTTCATGACCTAGGAAATACTTACACAGATCATCGCAAGTGTGAGAAAGCAACGGATCTAGGAGAAGCAATCAGAGGAGTAGTGCATGATTAGGTAAATACCTTTGTTTATCATAAAGTTATCACCAATAGTTAGAGTATAATTAGTTTATCAAACAAACCTCTCAAACATATAATTTTACCTGCTTTCTATAAAATATAAAAACACAAAAATAATCTTCTCTCAACCCCTAGAATTCTGTTAGACCGTGATCAAGCCTTCGCAACCTATTCCCCTAGAGAACGATAACAACCCCCAAGTCTTGCCTATACTACTACTACAACAGTTAGGTATACTGCCTATGGAGTTGTAAAACTTCTTATAGAAGTCCTTTACGACCCTTGCATTAAGTTTTTGACACCGCTGCCGGTGAATAGTTAGGTTTTAATCATTATTTAACTTAGTTCTACACACTTGAATCCTTTCAAGTGAGATTTTAATTCCGTACAATAGCTTTCTTGTACTTTATCTTTTCTTTGTGTCAATTGTTTTGTAAAATCCATTCTCGTCAACCACTATAGGAGACGAGAATCCTATCCGCACTCTTGAAGATTACTCCAAACCTAGCCACGAGGGATAAAGGAATACCATTGAGCTCCCCGTAGGGAACAATGTGGTACCTCTTCGATCCGACACCATCTGGTTGGTGCAAAACGGATGCTCATTCCACGGACTTCAGTCTGAGGATCCAAACCAACACCTTAAGGATTTCTTAAAACTTGTGGACTCACTTGACCTTCGCGATCAAGCTAGCAATTGGCTTGAACGTCTTCCAGTAGGATCCATCACCACATGGAAGGATCTTACTACTCGTTTCCTTGCTCAATTTTTTCCATCGGGAAGGACTGTAAAACTCCGCAATGATATCCTTATGTTCCAACAACATCAAGGAGAGTCTCTCTCAGAAGTATGGGCTCGTTTCAAGGACTTACTACAAAAATTCCCTCATCATGGCATCGATCTTTGGCTTTAAGTTCAATTTTTTTATGACCATGTCAATCCTGTCACAAGACGAACGATTGACCAATCGGCCAATGGCAAGCTTCGTGACAGGAAAAACGAGAATCCTGGCATTATTAGAGGACCTCTCCCTCTATGACAATGAAAGTTGTAACGAGCCAAGAGATTTCGCTGCGCTGGTCAAGGCAATCTCTTTGCCTCAAGATGTCCCGAGTACATCCGACGGTCGTCTAATCGAGCTTGAAAATCAAGTTCAACGCTTGATGGAAGCTCATCTTGCTCCCAAGCAACCTACTCAAGTGAACAAAGTTACCTCCTCATGTGAGATCTGTAGTGGTCCCTATGACACTCAGTATTGCATGGAAGATCCCGAACAAGCCTTCGTTGAATATGCATCCTTGTGTACCGACGAAACAGGAGGTAAGTGGTATAATTTCAAACCCGAGCAATACCCTTCTTTGATGACATCTACAGTCCGTCATGGAAAAGTCACCCAAACCTTAAGGTAGAGCAACCCAAAATTCTCAATTAATTTTTCAAACCCACCTAAACCGGTTCTAAACCAACAGTTTATCGAACCGTTCCTTCATCAACATCCTCAAAATTTTATACCAATCAATCAAATCTCGAAGGATTGGTATCCAATTTAATGGCATCTCAAGACACTAGATTGTCTAAATTTGAAGCTGATTTTAAACAACAACAAAGCGAGATGACCAACAAAATCGACACAGTGTTGAAGGCCATCACAGATTGAATAATAGGAGCACTTACTAGCGACACGGTTAAGGAAACTGAAACTGAATCTTAATCTACTTCTCTTGTTTTGTCTACTCGTTCTTACCCAGCAGTAAATCCCCAATGCTCATCTTACCCCTCCACTTCAATCAATGTTATCAAAACATGTTCTAAGGAGGCAAGTACTTCCCAGATGAGTCAGTTGAATTCTAGGATTTGCATCTTAACTTATCGGTTCTCGAAGTCCTAGCTCACGCCCCAATCTATAACGCAATGTTGGATAAATACGTAGAGAGTTTAGAACTAGGCAAAAACGGATCAACATTTGTCCATCGCGAATCGTGATCTGCTACGATAGAAGATCCTGGACTATTCACACTACCCTATAGATTAGGAACTCAAAACCTTTCGACACCTTAGCTGATTTAGGATCGTGTGTAAACATAATCCCACTATAACTCTTCAAAAATCTTAACATCAGACTATTAGAAGAGACTGACCACACCATATCTTTCACAGGCATTTCATCAAACACCTTACGCGCCTCACCCAAACACCCATTCTTTGCATACATATTCAAAACCGTATTCCAAACAACCAAATACCCCTTAAACCTAGACCCCTTAAAATGATAATGCACCATTTTCCCTTCATTAATCTTACCCAATTTAGTACATTTATTAAGTAACTGATTATATAACTTAGCATCTGGTTCTAATAACCCTTTATCGACTAATTCGAGTACGCGTAAATTGCCTTTTTGGGTTTTTGTTAAAAGGTCTTTTTCTTGGATTATATGTGAAGATGGATCAAACCCTTCATTATTTTCATAAAAATTAACAGATGATGATGTGAGTGATCTGATTGATGAAATAAATGTTTTGTTTATATAAAATTTTGAGATCAATTTATTCATTTTACAGTTATGAGTTAATTAAAGTGATGGTTTTGATTATTGAAGGTTAATTACGCGCCAAAAAATTGAAAAAATGGTTGTGATTATTGTTTTTTGAATTGAAGAATCATATGTCAATGTATAGTTTGTTGGGTTAGTGGGTCTAATCCAACTACGGCACATACGATACGAGACATCTCGCGAGCTGTTTTAGTTTGACTCGAAATCAAATCGATTTAGACGGGTTGAGCTTGAGTTTGAGCTACTTAGGTATATTTTTGAGTCAAGTTCGAGCTTTTAAATACTTTACTTGTTATGCGGGGCGTTATCAAGATTCAATTAGATTATTTGTTACTTGATTTTCATTAAAATTAAGTCTAGTCGAGCTTGATATTCAAATTCTTCATCAAGTTCGAACTTGACATACATAAATAGCCAAGCTTGAGTCGAGTTTTGAGCTCAAGTTTTTTATAACGAGTCGAGCTCGAACTTAAAATCGAAAGTTCGATCGAGTCCAAGCTCGAGTTTTAGTTGTTGAGTCGAGTCGAGTCGAGTTCAACTTTGACAGTGTTCGGCTCGACTTGACTCGTCTACACCCATACTCCTCAGTTTTAACGGCAAGATCGAGATTCTTTAAGTCTCAAAAAAAGGTATACGCGTATAAAGAATACAAGGAACTATACATACGATTTAATTAAAACTAGTAAACAAATTAAAAAGACATATATTTCTTTGGGACATGTATTAGCCCCGCTAAACAAGACATGTACTTGTTATTTGTTAAGCGATAGTTTAGTCATGGTTTTAAATGTATTTGGGCTCAAGCCTGTATCCCTAGAATTCGAGAGGCAAATAAATCTGGTTTTTTAAAACCAGTTTTCGGTTATTAGAAAACCGGTTTTAAAAAAAACCGGTTTTTCTAATAACCGGTTTCGGTTTTTTCGGTTTTTCCGAAATCGGTTTTTTTCGGTTATAAATGTTCGGAATCGGTTTTTTTCGGTTATAAATTTTCGGAATCGGTTTTTTACCGGTTCGGTTTTTTTCGGTTATAAATGTTCGGAATCGGTTTTTATACCGGTTCGGTTTTTCGGAATTTAAAACAACTATTCCGAACAATTATTTATAAAATTGTTAATTATCAAAACATTTTAATTAATACAATACACCGGAATGAAACTTCTAAACATAATACAATCATAACTTTTTTGTTGCACCGGAAAACAATACTAAAAAAAATAAACCATAACTTTTATTTAAACAATTACAATTATACATATTAAAATATTATATACTAATACATTTCGCTCGCTTCGGCATTGGCCAGCACCACGAAAAAAATATTAGTGTACTCAAAGTATGTCAAAAAAAGAAATTTTTTTTTACAAAAGCTATTAGTCGTTTCGGTTTAATATTTTGTGTACTCAAGTATGTTTTTTAAAAACTTTTTTTTAAAAAATATTAGTGTTTTTTTAAAAACATTCGAGTTTTAGTTGTTGAGTTGAGTCGAGTCGAGTTCAACTTTGACAGTGTTCGGCTCGACTTGACTCGTCTACACCCATACTCCTAGTTTTCAGGCAGATCGAGATCTTTAGTCATCAAAAAAAGGATACGCGTATAAAAGAAATAACAATGAACTATAAAATACGATTTAATTAAAACTAGTAAACAAATTAAGAAATGTATTTCTTTGGACATGTTATTAGCCCCACTAAACAAGACATGTACTAGTATTTGTTAGTCGATAGTTTAGTATGGGTTTAATGTATTTGGGCTCAAGCTTGTATCTAGAATATTCAATGTAAAGTTGTAAACCATATATTTGGACTCAAGCAGTATCCTAAAGTGTCATGGCATTAAAAGCATTCTACAAAACAAGTTGTTGAGTCGAGTCGAGTCGAGTTGACCCGAATGACCCGGCTGACCCACAAGTGGACCCGGCTGATAAAACTGATGGGCAGGCTGATAGAGCTGTTGGGCCGGTTGATACACTTGTTGGACTGGTTGAAACAATTGTTGGGCCGGAGCAAACATCTGATGGGTTTCGGTTATGGTTTTAACGATATGGGAATAACAATGGTAAAGACAGAGTGTAGCAAACAAACATTGCTAGTAAAGGAAATACACGTCTGCTGGTACACAATTAAGGTATACGAACAAAAAAAAAGGCAATCACCAAAGCACACGTCTACTGGTCAATAAACTTGGACAAATATCAATTGAATAAACAAAGCCAATAAATCTTCAAAACGTAGGCAACCAATAACTTCTAATAAACTTGAACAAATATTGGAATTGAGATAAATTATGTTGCTGAGCCGTGTTGATTGAGGAATTTACTCCATGAGTTGAATACACATTTATTTTCCGCTACGCTTGTCTGTGATAATGTTAGTGCAGTCTATTTGTCTTCTAATCCGGTTCAGCATCAACATACGAAGCATATAGAGATAGATATTCATTTTGTCCGAGATTTGGTTGCTGCTGGTCAGGTTAGAGTTCTACATGTTCCTTCTCGTTATCAGTATGCGGAGATCTTCACCAAGGGATTGCCTTCTGTTTTGTTTGAAGAGTTTCGTACCAGTTTGAGTGTTCGGTGTGCTTCCGCTCAAACCGTGGAGGAGTGTTAGTCGATAGTTTAGTATGGGTTTAATGTATTTGGGCTCAAGCTCGTATCTAAAATATTCTATGTAAACCATATATTATGTACAATTTTATCAAAGAATAATGAATCGACAATTACATTCTTACAGTATTTACTTAACAGAAATTTAAGGGTCGTGTTCATTTTGAAAAAATATTAATTTTTAACGAAAATTTATACCTGGCGGCAAACATCTGTCGGGTTCCTGTGAACCCCTTAGGTCTGCCTTATTTTCGGGTGTACGTAAGCAAACCGAATTCAAAATTGATCAAACGGGATCAATTCCAAGTTTCAACCGGATCAGTTGGGTTATCATTTTTCATATGGAAACCGACTATGTAGTTCCATTTGGTTTAAAACCGCAACCAAAATCAGTTACAAACTTGGTTTGGTTTCAATTTTTGTTTTGAAAAAAGTTGGTTACAAACAGATTATTGAACCATTAGTATTTATTTCTTGTTGCGTATAATTAGTTGGATTAAAAAGGTTTATGTCCTAGCGATATGTAATATTAACCAACCAGTTGTGGGTCAGGTTTAAATTTAAAGATTATACAAGTGTGAACACATTCGCTTTTAAAAGAAAGTTTATGCCATTTTATTGGCAAAAAATTGATTGTGGAAAAGAAAAAAGAAAACCAAAATCTAAATAAGGTTTTCTTGGAAGGATAAGTGAAGACATGTCACATCATCCACCGGTGCAATCTATCTATAATCCTAAC
This sequence comes from Tanacetum coccineum, assembly GCA_026074375.1. Lineage (NCBI taxonomy): Eukaryota > Viridiplantae > Streptophyta > Magnoliopsida > Asterales > Asteraceae > Tanacetum > Tanacetum coccineum. Next base: position 112,965 of record BQNB010002055.1, on the reverse strand, counting down.
ACACAACTTTAATTAGACGAAATCTTCTTTTTCGTAGTGGTCTAATTTGCACCAACCATCTCATTTGTGTAAACTTTTCGGACCATGGCTAGTAAAAACGAGGGATTAGTGGATGTTGTTTGTGATTGTGAGTTTTTCCAATATAGAGCGGATTAGAGAAAATTAGAGAGATTAAAAGAGATTATGAGTGTTATTGATGTGTTTTCAACCCTAACTCATTACATGTATTTATTCTACAATCTTATGGCTTAAAATCATCAAAAAAATAAAATAAAAAACATAAAAAAAGGTATAAACGGCTATGTTACCGTTTGAAAATTAAAAAAAAGGGAAAAAACCGGTTAAAACCGGGTTTTTTTAAAAAAGGTATATAACGGCTAGTGTTGACCGGTTTTTTTAACCGGTTAAAACCGTTTTTTTTAAACGGATATAAAAAAAAAAAATTGAAATAAAAAAATAAAAAACCGGTTAAAATCGGTTATTTTAAAAACCCGGATAAAACCGGGTTTAGAACCGGTCGCTTATTAAACTCGAAAACCGGTCTAACCGGTTCGGTTATTTTTAACCGATTCGGTTAAATAAAAACCGGTTCCGGTTTTTTGAACCGTTTTAAAAAAAAACCGGTTCCGGTTTGCATCTCTATACCATGGCATCTTTATATGGCAATGTACATGCTACTTTCCACTATTAGCTTCGGGGTCATGAGCTTAGTGCAACGTAAATACCTTTTATGTGAAGTTGTATATGTTATAACTTTCACATATGTTTTGAAATCTTATGGTCCACTATAACTACGTTTGAATTTAACCTATGAATTCACCAACTTTATGTTGATGTTTTAAGCATGTTTTTCTTAGGTGCTTAGCTTTGATTTTCAAGGTGTGCTATTAGAAGTCTATGTGCATTGTGACTTCGACTGATTTTAAGACTATCATTATTCATACTCGTTGTATTTGTCAAAACTTATTATTGCTTCGGCTACGTTTTCATTTTTGCTTCTGCTATGTTTTAATTACTTTGAAATAGTTTGTAAGACTTATTTACTTTTAAATTCATGCAACGAGTTATGATTTTCTAAAACATACCCCTTTTAGAGGTTGTTCTTTATGCTTTGTACTTGAGATATGTATGATGTCACGCCCCTGGAAGCTTATTCCGACGTGACCCTATTTGGGGGTGTGACAGATTGGTATCGAGAGCCAAGGTTATAGAGAACCAGGTAGAATATCTAGGCCTGGTCTATAACGAGTATGTGATCCTTATGGGAATTAATTGTACTCTTACGTGATCCCATATTGGCTTACGTATATGAGAATTATAATGTTATTATTTTACGTAACCAATAATTTCATATCGCTCTATATAATTTGCATAATTATTATTTACTTGAATTATATTTATTTAGTTTTTCCAGATAATGATAGTGATATAAAGGGGATTTATATGAACTGTTGCTTGTGCAGGTCATGGCTTTTTTCGTCATCTCGATTTCATCATACTCATCAGAGGAGAGCGTGGGGACGTCCACTGCTCGATTTATCTTGTTCGACACGATCCCTACTACTGTTCCAGCCACTGCTTAATTTTACCCGTCATTCATGATAACACTCCACTAATACACCCACTATTTCACTATTGTACCCACTATACCATCTATTACTCCAACTATACAATACACTTCTTCATTTGTTTACATTGATTCATTCGAAAGTGACTCTCCTGATATACCACCCATCACCATCTTGAACACCACTCTGAGATTTCATCCATCTATTAGTCAGAATTTTACTTGCACCGCCCGAAACCCGCGACCAGCTGTATTGTCTTACCAGGGCTTGCCGATTCAGAGTTGGTCGTCGTTATCGTGCCCAGCCTAACGGAGTACTTAGTTCGTTTGATTACAAGAGAGAGATTGGATCATTACATACTCAGCGACTTGCATTGAGATATTCAGTCGATTACTCTTCGTCGGATCATTTCACCTCATATTACTCATCACAAGATTTTCCGTCAGATTCTTTGTTAGAGACTTCATCAGATTCTCATTCAAACACTTCATTTGACTCTTCTTCGAGACACTCTTCTTCATATCATCCTATATCAGATTCTCCTTGTGATTCACCGACTACTACTTCTGCGAGGCCATCTCGCATGAGACATAGGTCCCCTACTACATCAGTACCTATAGCTTCGCCCGTACCCGAAGCTTTATCTCCCGTACGCGCTGACTTATTGTCGCCTCGCAAGAGGATTAGGGATTCTAATTCCATGACTAATTTTGAGGTTAATTCAGAGGAGGGTTTTTGCCGTATATACCTAGAGAGATTGGTTTAGGAGTTGATGTTGAGGATAACTATGAGCCTTACACTGAGCCTGATATTGATCTTGATGTTCAGGCAGACGTTGATGCTTGTATTGCATTTGTTGATGATATTGAAGCTAGAGGGACGGATGTTAGAGTTGAGATTAGGACTGCGGCCGAGGAGGAGGCCAAGTCTAGTGCGAGAGGTATTGTTGAGATTGGAGTTGATCGAGTTACTCATCCTGTTGTTTTGGATGACGTTGCTGAGACTATTAGAGGGGATTTTCCTGAGTTGGTTAGTGTCGATGGATCTTTAAAGGTTACGTAGAGAGGTTTGGACAGGGTCATGCATGAGCTATATGATCACATGGTGGAGATCCCGGTTCATAGAGTCGGAGTTTATAGAGGAAGTGTACCAGAGAGATAGGTCATTTGGATTATGACGACTAGTCGCAGAGCGGCCTTTTTTATTGGGGGTCAAAGAGGATTGGTACGTTGGAGCGGGATAACATGAGACTCAAAGGCATGTTGGTGTTGAAAGATAGAGATTTGATCGTCTTCAGTGTAGTATGTCGTATGTTCAGAGGGATTTGAGGCAGATCCGCCGATGATCGTGTGAGGTTCAGGAGACTTGAGACTTATGCTAGGAGACATTTGGTTTATCGCTCCTAGATTTGTTCCATCATTGTTCGTGTACCGATCAATAGTATTTAGTGGTAGTAGTAGTAGCGTTAGAGATTTGTAGATCATACCTTAGAGAATCATGATGTAATCGGCTATATTCGATGTTATGAAATCTATTTTCCTATTATATATGTTATGATGTTAATTATCTAATGCCGTTTTTCCTATCTCTTACCTAATATGTTATTATTTACGTGATCGTGGCCTTGTCGTGCGATTATGTTAATCTTGAATTATTCATATTAAAAGAATAAACTGTTCCACCTAATGTTAAGGTAATTTCATCTTACCTGAGATCTCACCATGATTATTATTTTATGATGTAGAACTATGTCGACTGCTACATGTTTCGGAATGGCCCAAGATGCGATCAACAATTTGATTGCCAAACGCATAGAAGAAGCTCTACAAGCGTATGACGCTGTCAAGAACCCGGAACCGAAACAAAAATGGAGAATGAGCAACAAGACGACAATGTCGAGGTCAATGGTAATAATGGAAACGGTAATGGGAATGGAAACCCTAACGTGAATAATGGAGGTGTTGATCAACTTGTGCTCTTGACCGACATACTCATACTGGTTGCATTCTTGTTTGACTTATATGAACATAAGGCTAACATCTCCAAATTTACGATTCTTGATTGGTTTTGAGATCTAGGAGAGTTTAGGAATCAACACTCTTGATGCTAAATGATTGACTTTTAGAGTTTGAGTATGAGTATGTGGTAATGAATCTGACCTTGTTGGTACAAGGTTGCAACACCGACGTTTGAATCTGCATTTAAAAGGTTAGTGATAAACAACAGATATGGACGAAAGTGTCTTTGTCACTGCGTCAAATACGGTTGCAATAACCACGGTTACTCATTAATCGGTATAAATACTGCCTGTGATCAAATAGAATTCATATGAATCTTCTTGACAGGGTTTCGCAGCTGTACTAGCCGTTCTCATTACCGGAACGTCTCAAAGCAGACAACACGGTAAGAGTGAATCAGATAGTTACTATCTATCTGATTAAGTCGTCAATTCATTTACTGGACCAAAATTGATATCCAGTTATCACAAGCTTGATTCATATAGAATCTTGCAAGTCACCTACCAAGAGCTTGTTTGATGTTGGCTCAAGCAGGATTTCTATCTTCACTGTGAATACTTAAGTATCACTCGGATGTTCTGGCAAGATCTCATAGATATTATGGTAGGACTTTTGTTACAGGCTTGTGGAACTTTATGGTGTTCAACAAGTGTATTTTCACATTGTGTCCTAATGAGATTTATAATTTGATCTCTTCTGGCTCTAGACTCGATTTGTGCACTTTTGGTTTTAGTAATCGGAGGCTGGAGCAGACTGCCACCTATTCAATATTAACAATCTCGGAGTGAGATGTCAATAGATAACGTGTGTATCTCCGTGACAAATGAGAAAGTTTGTTTGAGGAAAAACTCGAATGGTGGGTAGGGTTAGAATTGCATCAACTGGGTATGACGACTCTTCTTCAATATTAACAATCTTCATTGTGATTTGATAGATTATGTATGACTCGGTTCGGCCTATGTTGTGTGAAGGGCTCTTTCTTTTGAACAATGTATATTATTAATTGACATTAAGTTTCCACATTTTAATTTCACAAAATGTGTTTGGATACATAAAATTGACATTTATGAGATGTACCCAACACATTAAAAGGCTTTGTTTTAAAAAGCTCCCCCTCAGAAAATTATTCGAGGAAGGGAGTGTTGAACACACAATTTTAACAAATACCACTTTTTATAGAAAAATACCACAAATTATATTGTAGACAATTTTGACATTGAAAGTTCTTTTTGAAAAATTGTGTTCAACGATTTTAAAAACATGATAGAAGACTTCTCTTCTATTTTAGAGTAAGCGCACTGAGGCGTACACTTCCCTGTTACATTCGAGACCGAGTTATGCACTGAAATGTACATAAGTCATTGAGAAAAATTTAGAAATGACATGTTTTGAAAGCATTTGAAACTCTCGCTCGAACTTCATTTACACGCCCGTGTCGATGTTAATCAACATTTCTAGGTACGTAAATGTTATCGATTCCAAGAGACATGTCGAGAAGATTCTTTTTGGTATTTTTGAAATTTTTCTGATTTTATATTTTGTTTTTCTAGGTTTTATATTTTTCTATTTTCTTTTTGTTGGTTTTATATTTTTGTATTTTCTTTTTCAAAATTTTTATAAATCAAAAATAAAGAGAAAAAAATATTTACAAGTCGAAGTTTCCATCAACATGACAGATGTTGCAGAGATGAAGTAGATGAAGTTGAATCATTTTGTTGTGGCCCCCCCTCCCCCCCCCCCACCCCCCCCCCCCCCCCCCCCCCCCCCCCCCCCCCCCCCCCCACGTTTATCGGATGCATCAGCAGTAGTAACAGCGGAAGACTTTAAAACAACTTGATTTTCTCCATTGAGATATTCGTCGAACAAAGGACCGAATAGCAAATCCAGCTCATTTGACGTTGTTACTGTCTCAGCTGCTTGATGAACTTCTGTTGACATTGTGGTTCGAGGCTTGTTTTTTTTTTTTATTTTTTTTTTTTTTTTTTTTTTTTTTTTTTATTTTTTTTTTCTTTTTGTTTTTTTTCTTTGAACCGTTTGTCAAACGTCATTTTGACATTGATGAACGGGGTCAGAACTGACAAGATCAGAACGCCATTAGACGATTGGGTTTGAGGCCTGAACTGTGTGGAACAAACTTCATATTCTTGTTCATTAGGTTAGAATTCCTTGAAGCCCTGGTTTATGAGATATCAGTCTTTTCAGCAACCAAACTCTGAGTTCTTCCTTTTTAGGATTGAAAGATGTACCTGCACTTAAGTTAGAAGTACCTGCACTGACATCAAGAGTTTGCGCACTTTCATATTGGTTAGTGATATCTGCATTTGAACAGATTGGGGGTTCACTGTCAACCTTGGTTGTGCTATCAGTGAACATCTTTCAGATGACCCCATCTAAGACCACTAGTCCTGAAAATTTTACCCTTCGTTTTCCCACCCAATACAAGATCATGAGTGTCATTGTTTTCTCATGCACAGCGGAAGTCATTTATGATTGAAACCTATTTCCTGTATGGGAACTGTCTTTCTGGTTTCTTGCAATTCTTATTTGCTCTATCGGTTTGCTTCTTTTAGTTGTCTTATTGGATGGAACCTTAGCACTGAGTTATGGGATTGAATCTTTGCACGTAAATTCACTTCCTTCAGGAGTTTTGTTATACAAGCATCATGATTTGCATTAAAGAAACACTTTTGACATGTAGAACAAACAAATTGTTTAGAATCTGAGAAAGAACTAGAACTCTTATAGTGATCTACTTTGGGCACAGCCGTTATCGTAACGTGACTACTTTTAGATACATGCAAACTCCTAGATTTTTGATTGTTGCTCCTAGGTTTTGGTTTGCTATCATCAGCAGTGGTTTGAATTCTAGCAGAAGTAATCACACTAGTTGTTGAGTTCCTATATCTTTCTTGTATCTTTTTCTTAGCTACATCTAGATAGTGATTATGAACCATGTCATTTGAACTAAATCTTGGCATGTTCTTAGAACTATTCCTAGATGAGCTAGATGCAATCATGTGATCAGGTTTTGCAAAGGCGGATTCTGTTTTCTTAGGCAAATAATGTTGAGTGACTGGTTTTGACAAATTCTTATTCACATCAACTTGGGAGGCAAACCGTTGTTTTGACATTTGAGCCCTTTCAGATTTAAACGCATTCGGTTGTCTAACAACTGATTGGTTTCTTAGTGATGGTAACACCGGTTTCCCCAAGACTGATGTTTTATCAAACTTAGTATCTACACTATTTCCTTTTAACTTCCTTAAGTCATTTTTTAAAGCAGCAATTGCAAAAACCTTTTCCTGAATCTGAGCTTTTAATTCAGCATTATTAGCAAGCAAAGATGTTGTCTGTTCTGTAGTCTTAGATCTCGTGATTTTAATAGAATCATACAAATCTTTGTAATGCTGTTTCAAAGTCTCATTTTCCTTACGTAATGTAGCCACACTATGTTCTAATTCGATGTTCATTGTTTCAAGTACATCAATTTCCTTTTCAATCTTGGCTTTATTACTTGTTTCATTCAAAATTTGACCATGTTGCCCTGATTTTAAAGATTGATTTTGATATTTAAGTTCGAGAGCAATGCAATGTGCTTCCATTCTTGAAAAATCTTTTTGAAATTGGGCAACTGTCTCTTTGAGCAAAATATTTTCAGACTCGAGTGATTGTTTTGAGTATTCAGTTGTCTGGTTATCAGGTGATGAATCAAGCATAGGACTTTTAACTTGACATGTTTCAGGATACTGGTCAACCCTACCTTCATTAATGATTTCAGGTTGCTCAGTATGCTGTTGTCCGATAGCAAAGATATTACATCCAGCAGTCAATTGTACCTCAGCCATTGGCTCTTCGTCATATATGGGTCTGATATCTGCATCATCAGCATCTGTATCATTCCCTGACCTGCTGTTGTCATCTTGCACTGTTGAGTCTGTCCTAATGCTTTCTGTGTCAACCAAATCAGCATCCAATGCTTTACCCGTATCAATCTTACTCTCTTGCGTCTGCATCTGTCTTTTATTCACCCTTCTTTCATACTGTCTTTTATGACGTGTTCTTTCAGCAACGGACTTCTTAACATTACCCAGGTGTTGGAGTAGTGTATCTCTGAAGTGTTGAACCTCGATTCCAGTGTATTGAACAAAGCGTGTGTCTGTCATTTGACTGTCATAATCCAATGTAAACTTTGAATCGATGAAATTTTGGAACTGGTTGTTTACCACCCAAAAGGCTGTCATGGATCCATCTTCTTGAAATTCATCTTTGTCAAGTTGCTTTTGTAGTCGATCTACGTTGAGGAGCATTGTTCTTGTGAAAGTATCAACATCTTGACCAAAGAGTGACATGAATGCCCATTTGAATCCATGTTCGATGCGAGTGCCTTTTAAGTCTCCTTTTGAAAGAACTTGAAGGTGTGAATGAAGAGATCGAAAATATGCCATGCATCTTTCTTTTGCTTTTGACATCTTGTATTTGATTGCATGCACATCTTTTGTTTCAGAATTCAAGCTGCATTCCTTTACTAATTTGTTGGATGCATTCTCTGAATTACTGTCTTCTTTCTCAGAACAAGTGTTTTGTATGACAACTAAATCAACCTTCAATGAATCAACATTCAATGCTGGAATTGGATTTGAATGATCTTCTTGTGTTTGCATCAACTTCTTTTGTTTCAACAATTGTGGAGTTCGTTGTTGATGAAGAATTAACTCAAGCATGTATTTCCCGAGGGAATCCATGTTAAAGATCATTGCATCGTAAAATGATTGAGCATCATATCTTGTATAATTCTGCATTACGCGCTTTGATTTTCGAATTGAAAGCATTTTCAAACGTTGTTATGAGTTTTGTCAAAATGTTCTTGCAATCAGTCTGAGAAAGTATATCTTTGGTAAGATGCTGTTCTAGTAAATCCAAGTCTTGAGAGAATGTTCTCTTGAAGATAGATTGGTTACCAAAATCTTTTTAAGTATCTGTGAGGAAACTTTAGTTGTGACTGAATTGCTCGAAGGACTTTTCATGCATTTATTCTTGAAAGTTGTGTCTTTCTTGATACTTTAGAAATTGAACACGAAGTAAATTGTGTCACCATTTGAGAACAATTGATGTTGGAGTTTGCAAATTGGTATTGGTATTTGACATTGTGATGTTGTGAATGGATATCGGATCTTAAGTAGGTAAAGTGATTGTTGTTGTGGATTGAAATCAATTAATGTTCACGGGATTTTATAAATCTTTGATTAAAACCGAGAAAAGAATCGTATCTTTCGCGGGATTTTACAAAATCTAAGAAAGAAACCGTTTAAAACAAAAAATTAATTGATGTTGGAATTCGTTGTTTGTCGTCGAAGAAAACGTGAGATTTTTATTGTTGCCAAAAAATAAGCTTAAAACTATGAGCGTGCACAAACGATTGACTTTTGAGGACTAACGTTTGATTTATAACTTGAAAGGACTAATGGTGAAAGATTGATTTAACAATGAGGGATTAATAACAAAGTTAGGACAAATGGTAAATGGAGTATGAAGTCCAGGGACTAAACATGTAACTTTCGAAATTAGTTTATAAAATTAAATGTTTTCCCTCCATGCATATCATCTTCGTCATTTCAACGTAAAAGATATATGACGTTTTGTGTTATTGATCTCGCGGAGTGATACGGTAAGCGTCGGTTGAAACCGAAATATAACCATGAAGGATCGAAACGGGGGGGGGGGGGTGTGGGGGTGGGGGGGGGGGGGGGTGGTTCGCTCAGGCGTGCGGTCGGGGGGGGACGACACGGGACACAAGGTATACGTATAAGTCCCGTAGATTCCGACCACTCGAAACCAAATACCGGGAAAAATACCCTTGTTGAACGTGTTACTCGTTCGAATCGGTCCAAGTATGTTGGAGCTCGTTCGGTTGTAAAAAGGGGAACTCGTTCGATCCTTTTTTGTTTTTCTACTCGATCGATGGTCTCGTTCGATCCAAACAAAAACCGCTCGTTCGATCCTTTAATGTTTCTACTCGTTCGGTCCCTTTAGTTCGATGGTCTCTTGTTCGATGGTCTCTTGTTCGATGTCACTCGTTCGATGCTCTCTAGTTCGATGGTTACTGGATCGATGCTCACTAGTTTGATGTCACTCGTTCGATGTCACTAGTTTGATGCTAATAGAAATAAACTCATTCGGTACAGTTGCTCGTCCTTGTTGTTAAAGAGACGTGATATAGTAATGAAAGAAATAGTAAAGAAACAGTTAGAAAAAGAAAAAAAACGTGAAACGTGGAACTCAAAACAAAAAAAACGTGAAACAGTAGAAAGAAGAAAAAAAAATAAACTATAAACTAGTAATGTCCAAAACTAGAAAAAAAATTAAAAAACATTTGTTGTTTTGATGAAAACGTGGACGAAACAAAACAAAAAAAATCACGAAACCCACCCGTGGCGAGTGATACCAAATGTTATCCCAAAAGCTTAATTCATTTCACAAGAAAGTAGAATTGACATATTTCGCTTGGTTAAAAAAACGTATTTCGCTTCAAAAAATTACACATTTTGCTTGACTATTCAAAACATATTTCTCTTGAAAAATCTAAACATATTTCGCTTGAACAGTCAAAACATATTTCGCTTGACAATTAACCTGCATATTTTTCTTGTCTTTAACATATTTCGCTTGGCAGATAAACTTGCATATTTTGCTTAAACATTCAACATATTTCGCTTCATCTGTTTAACATATTTCACTTGTCTTTAAACCTGCATGTTTCGCTTGACATTTAAATGTACATATTCTGCTTAAAATTTACACCTGCATATTTTGCTTTACACTCAAACCTGCATGTTTCGCTTGACCTGTGACATATTCCGCTCAGTGTCTTTTTTAAGTATGGACCACTTACACAAACAAACAACTTATCCTTGTGTTGTGAAGCAAAAAATGTGGATCTTTGTTCCCTTGACTTAACCGGTTTGGGACCACAAAGAAATGAGAGAATTCACAAATAAGCCACAAAATAAGCTTGAAATAAGCTCGGTATAAGCTCGAAATAAGCTAGGAATGATCTCGAAATAAGCAACCAAAATTAAGAAAACTAAGAAACTAGTTTGAATATCAAACTAAAAAGGGACATGACCCTTGTGACTTGTCTAAATCAAACGAAAGAAAAAAACAAACCATGACAATGATGAAAAAAAAGAAAAAGAATAAGCCGAAAGTAATAAGCTCAAAGAAAAATCTTAAAGCTTATCTAGGATATGATATTGCTACTTAAGAAGCTTTAGAAAAAGTAGATTAAGAAATGGAGAAGCTTAACAAACTAAAACCTCAAAAGCTTATAAAGACGTGTGCTTATTATCCAAATAAGCCACGAATTATGAGCTTATAACCACAAATCCAACACTAAACACCCCTTGGCGAGTGATACCACATGTTAGTCCTTTAATATAATCCATACACAACAATAAGCAAACCCAAATAAGCCTTTTGATGAGCCGAAAATAAGAAAAGAAAAGAAAGGAAGAAAGAAGACTTGGAATATTAGATTAGAGAGAGAAAGTGGTGAGTTACAAGTGAACAAATGCAACCAACACCCTCTCCATGTGTGGAGAGGGTTTCTTTTATACCCTTAGCCATTTACTTGGCACATGGGCTTTTCTACATGGGTCGGGCTTGGCATATCTTGGGCTTTGAGCCCGAAACACAGACAATATTAGATTACAATCCAAGCCCGTTGAACCCGACTAGCCTATTACTTTACAAGACCCAATTTGACTTTATAAGACCGATAACATTCTTGTTTGACTTAATATAATTAAGGCTAACACGTCTTTACGGCTGTGTATTTGTAGTTTGTTGCCTTTTCTGGAGCATTGGTATCCGTTTAAAAATTGTATGAGTATGTCGGTGATTTGTTAATTCTAGAACTTATGCTTGAAATCGCAGTAAGGTTTGAATGCAATCGCAGTAAGGTCACGTTCGCGTGGTATAGGCATTTTTATGTGATAAAGAGGCAACAAAAAAACTAACCCAAATTATTCCATCCATTCCCTTCAATAAAAAAATATAGATATATATAAACCTTACCCCCTGTCAAAAGTCTAACGATTGATTGCTTGGTATGATTGGTTGATTTTTGATTAATACTCTGTTCACACCTATTATGGGTATTGTGCCATTTCAACAAAAATGAAGAGTGCACGCTTCGTGTTTCGTATTTTTTGTGGAGAACGCTTATATTAAGTGTGGGGAACTATTATTTGTATGATTGGAAGGAAAATTTATGAATAAAGGAAGAATGGAGATATCTAATAAATATCGCGAGATTGTGGTATATGACACGCAACTTGGGTTCTTAGACTTTTTGGCAATTAAACCATTCAGTACCTTATCCACACCCAAATAAAAGTCCTCTTTTGATATTTATACCTTGTGCTTACGCCATGTCGGTGCAGTTTAGTTTCTTGTACAAGCTTATGGTAATTTGAATGAATCATGACTGAGCGTTTGAGTGACTTACATATATCATTTACTTCACTAAATCGAGCGAGTGTGAATTATCCTTAAAAATTTCATGAGTTGCTTTGTCGCGTTATCTTATGCTTGTGATCATTGACTTGACTAAATATTTTCGCTTAGATTGCTTGAGGGCAAGCAATAGCTAAGTATGAGGGGATTTGATAACACTCTAAATATACATAAATTATCTCCCGTTAATATGTAATTTATCTATATAAATATGTTAAATATCATGTGATTAGATACTTATTTGTGTAACAGTTGTTTCAAGACCAAAGATCACGAAAAGGACTAAGAACGCAAAAGATATTCGTTAAAGGGGCTAACGATCGTTAGAAGAAGGATCTAGAAGTGAAAGAAGAAAGTATTAAATGATAAATGCCAAAGTGCGGCGCACATGTTCTGAAAGTACGGCGTACTTTTAGACGGGGAAAGAGAAAATTTATTGCTGAAGCCAAGTACGGCGCACTTTCTGAGAAAGTACGACGCACTTTAGCTTGCAGTAACTCAAATCATTAATTTAGAGCATTGATTTCATGTCCTTTCATCCCCCTCTTCTCACCAACTAATAACTTCACTTAGGCTATAAATAGGAGTCGAAAATCAGTGTTTTAGACATCAATCTCACAATCTAATCCTATAAATCAAAGAAATACTCTAGAGAGACCCTTTTTGGGAGTTATGGTGAAAACATTTCATCCAATTCTAGGGGTGCTCATCTAAATAAGAAGGAAAGTAAGCTAAGATCGAAGGAATAGTTGTTGTGACAGAGTGGGTCACTAATTCCGGGTTTTAGTTGTTAGAAGTTCTTGGAAAATGATACATTTTTGCTTGTGGAGTTGGTATAAACCTTGTTCCCTTTTATAATTACATGAATTCTAAGTTTAACTTACTTAATATGAGTGTCATTTCAATCAATATGGAGTAGTTCATCTATGTTTGTTTAGGATCAATGAGAGTCGTAGTATGAACATGTTGAATAACTTATGAATGTGGATATAATAATATTAAACTTGATGTTTGAATGCTTGATCTTTGTTGATTATTTGATCTCTCATAAAACTAGTATTATAAATTTAAAGCATTATTAACACATTAGTATCACAATGAAGGTATAGAAGACATGATCGCAGACATGTGGAGTAAAAAGATCCACCTTTACCATGTTTATGCTCGGAACGGTATTTATCATTGGGATGAAAGGAATTTCTTTAATAAGGATTAAAGGTCGAAAGGAATTTCTTTTATATAAAATAGTTAAACGCTTAATTAACTATCGGTTGCTTGTGCGTTCATATCTTTATTCATGTGTTCATCGTTATTCTTATGCTCATCCTCGTTGTTCTCCTTCCCAAACAAATATACTTTTAATTAATCAATTTAATCAAAACATTAAACCATGTCTTAGATTCGTGACAAATCTTAAAGATACCATTTCCAAAACTAATAAACTTTTTCTAGAAACACCAATCCTATGGAACGACCTGGTCTTACCCTAAATCTATGTTATAAACGGGGGTTACACTTTACCCGTGTGTTAGTTGGAAATAGGTTAAAACTAGTATTATAAATTTAAAGCTTTATTAACACATTGGTATCACATTGAAGGTATAGAAGACATGATCGCAGACATGTAGAGTAAAAAGATCCACCTTTACCATATTGATGCTCTGAACGGTATTCATCATTGGGATGACACAAGAAAAGATTTCTTCAAAGCAGAGATGGGTAACAGGTCGTCACATAAAGTCTACTCTGATGAAAGGATCATAACTGTTGTAAGAGTAAATGTTAAAAAGAAGTATGGTTATGGCTTCCTAATGTTAATCGTGGTCAGGAGATCAGACAACAAAGAGTATGAGTTCAACTATGCAGATCTACCAAGACTCGGCCTGAAGACGTTGAAGATATCTACTTGCTGAAGGTCAAAGAGAAGATACACCACCTTAAGTTGGATTTTTAGATTGACTTCAACAATGAACTTCTCCTCTACATCAAAAGAGTTGTAATTAAGAACAGATTTGAAGACATCTAGCTTGGAGTTGAAAGCTACCAGCGCACTCTAAACCTCACCAAACCCAAGTTCTATTTCCCAGGAATTGATCAGAAGATACCATACACTACTTCGAGAACAAAGAAGGGAGTTGTCTACATTAATCAACACAACATGAAATCCCTTATGAAGCTTGATGAAGTACATAAGTTTTATGATGGTAATCTCTTGAAGGTTCAAGACAATTTACTAGAGATGTGAACAAGAACAAGATGGGTCGTGGAAACGAGAGGTTAGATGGCAGAGACTAGAGCAAAAACGACATCAAGAGATCAAATGAGATGCAGGAAAAGATTGACAAGACTTTGAGGCGCAGAGAGGAGCTCAGAAGGCTTGAAGAGTATGTTGGAGGAAGGAAGAAGACATTTAACCAACGCACATTTGTAAGACCATATCACCCACCCCTTAAGGGGAGATTGTTAGAAATGAGAAAAGTGTCGGTTACTCGGTCAAAGTTTATGTTTAGTCAATGTCGGTCTATGTAAGATGTATGAACATGTATTATCCCACATCACTCCCTTAGGAAAACCCTAAGAGCTCACATGCCTATAAATAGAGGCCAAAGGGAGATATGTGGGTTGATGATTCCACATTTCTTAATCTAATCTTTCTTTCTTTCTCTTTCTATCTCTAGGAATTCACTCGCCCTCTCCTCTCTCCCTCTCATATCTTACCGAACCTCTCTCCTCTCTCTCTTGCTCGTCTTACTTTCTCCATATATAATATATTGTGTATTGTGTATGTTTTGATATCATTATAAAGTGACCTTTAATGTTTTCCCGCACTACTATATGTTTTGGAATTTGTGGTAATTATTGGAAGAAATTATGTCTTCGGGCACATGCAGAGTATGATATAGGTTTTGGTCATTCTTTAATCTTTTCCCGCAATAAAAGTGCACCTGAAAAGTTAACAAATTGTTTTTTTTAACTTGTGTTACAAAGATGTTTGCATGCATCTTTGTACACCTTTTTATATACGTTTTATTAAACTTATGTGATACCTTATGTGTAATTTAAGTCTATGCCGCCAAATCTAAGAACACTACAATTGGTTTTCACTCTTTGGTCAGACCTTAGGTGAATTCCAACCCAATGTGAAATTTCTCTATAGATCAGACCTATGATAATTTTTGCATGTTCTTACATTGGTTGACTTAATCGAGTATGCTTGGTCATACCTTGGACCCAAGGAATAAGATGAGACAAAACATGTACATGACATTACTATATGTGTTACTAATGACATGTGTCTCATAAAGCTAAGAGTTGCACTAATAAGGCTGATGTGGTTGTAGTTAGACATCAACAAGAAGTTTTACAACTCCCTAGGCAGTATACCTAATCGTTGCAGTGTAGTATAGGCAAGACTCGGGGGTTGTTATCGTTCTCTAAGGGAATAGGTTAGGAAGGATCGATCAAGATCTAACAGAGGTTAATGGGGTTGAGAGAAGATTCTTTTTGTATTTTTATTTCATAGAAAAAGCGGGTAAATATCATGGTTTTAGAGGTTGGTTTGTTTTCACTAATTAAACTAATAATAATAAAATAAATCTAAACTAATTTGTTGATAACTTATATGATAAATGAACGTATAAGATTGATTCTCCTAATCCTGTTGCTTTGTCACACTTGTGATGATCTGTGTAAGTATTTCCTAAGTCATGAACGAATTACACGAACCTGACGTTTATGTAATATTCCGTTAAGGCAACACACAAGTAAGGTAGTATGAAGATTATTACAAGGCCCCTAAGAGTACATTACATGGAATTGAAATATCTTAAGAGGGATCAACCATATTAGGGGTAAGGTAGTATAAAGACTGTTACCGATGGTTTCCTTTCTACACACTCGTGTTTCCCTAAACGTCTAAGCTAATTTAATATCTTATGGCTAGTTTTCTAAAGCCTAACGTGCACATCCATCACAAGAAGCAACATTAAAAGGATCTACAATCTAAGTTTCATGCAATCATAAGTAAATACTAAAGGATCTAGCCTAGCATGTTATAAGAAGGTAAAGAACACAAATCAATCAAATAATACATAGACATATTAATAGATTGAAGGGATAGATGAACTTTACTTGATTAAAACATGGATTAAAGACTGTTACAATAGGGTTTTGAGGCCCTAAAGACGGCCTAAAAAGCTGCCAAACTCGAATATAAAAGTTAGGGTTCGTCTCCTAAAAGTTACACACTTAAAACCCTAAAATTGGTTTTGTATATATAAGAAAAGGGTGCGACGATGTCTTGTTATAGCCGTGACGCCGTTGCCGCGTCAAATCTTCTAGAGCCACTTTTAAGTCGGCGACGTTCTGATGCCGTCGTCAAATCCATGACCAAATCTCTAACGCCTGTCCGCTTTTATAATCGTGACGTCGTCGCTCCTTGTAATCGGGACTTCTCCGTCTCCACACTCGTTATGCACGATTTCTTTTAAAGGATTCGGTTAGAGTCTAGTCTTGTCTGTTTCTTCTCCAAATGAGCCCAAGTCACGTGTATTTCCTCCAAATGCCATCCAAGTGCTAAAAACATGAAAACAAACGATTAAGCACATAATTTAGGCATATTTGCATGATTTAGGGGGTTAAATGACCCCGAAAAAATGTATAAAATGACACCTCATCAAATACCCCTACACTTGGGATTTGCTTGTCTTTAAGTAAATGGGCTTTTCTACCTAGACAATAGAAATATTAGGGGCATTTAACCTACTCTTCAAAAGCAGTTTACGCCATACAACCTCCTAGACAACGTAATTAAAAGCACAGAAAATATATACTAGCACCTCACATAAGGTTGGGATTCTTCTCTTTCCACTCATCAGTGTATAATAATTATGACATTTTATGAAAACGGAAATTTAAACACTCATTAACCCGTCTAATTAAAAGCACGAAAAGTATATACTAGCACCTCACATAAGCGTTTAGGATTCTCTCTTTCTCTCGGGTGTATAATAAATTATAACAACCATGTGAAACGGAAAATTAACACTCATTACTTGTCATAGCATATAAATTACCATATGCTTGATAAAGGATCAAACCTTCACCGCTAGGCGCAAGTATTAGTCATTACTATCAAAGAGGTCTTTTAAGGGTTGTGATGTGTAGGTGTAAGATAACATTAATGGAAATGAAAACGGATGAGATATATTTGGGGAGTGACTTTTTTGGTGAATTTGGGGTGAAAGAGTTAGCTAATTATTTATACGAATACACGTTGATTGGGTTGCTAAGCCAAAGACTCGAACAAAGATATACAAACTCTACACAACTCTACATCAATCTCTTTTCTTTTTTTCTTTTTTTGAACATAATACATCATAACTTGGGGTTTAAAGCACACCCCTACACTTGAATTTTAGAACTCATAATTAAAATCTAACTAATGACCCGAATTGAGGTGGATCAACATAACATGGAGCTTATCGAGCTCTATTAGGGGTAATAAATTACTTCTTCCCTAATTCTTCATAAGATGAATACTACCATGAATCCCAATCGTCCTAAAATTGTATTTACAAGGATAAGGACTTAGCAACCGTGTACTTAATAATTAACTTGGGTTAAAACAATAATGTACTAAAAGCGAGTACATACGAGGTAGGATAAGGCGATTTGGGTGTAACAATTGGTTTAAGGGTTAATAATGCTCTTCATTAATAGTCCAGCTTAACCAGAAAATTACAAGAATCGTAAAAAGGATAGGCTCAGAGGGTTTCACTAGGGGAGTCTTGCACTAAAAATGAGCGCGAAGCACGGGTGTAGGGTAGTTATATAGTTTATATGACCATCATAAAAATTACATGTTTAAAAAATTATTTAATCCTAGTGCCTCTTATCATTTAGTAAATCATAATTCTCACTATGCGGTCTCGGGATCCATCACAAAAACAAGTTCTAGAATTTAACTACACTACCAGTACACTCATATAATTTAATACTGATATCAATGCTCTAGAAAAAGCGACAAAGACCATATGTACACATCCGTAACGATGAAATAGACACATATGAGTGTATTCGAACCTTAACTCGAGAAAGCTAAAGGTATAAACTATCTTGGGTATCAAAAATGGATACCCGAATTCCTATAGATCTAAAGGCGAACCTCACATTTTTGGGGTGGAATTTTGAGGGTTTTTGTGCTAGTCATATAAATTCCTATCCATGAGACGCTATTAATACTCGGTTTTCGTCGGTATGTGTCATAAAAAAATTTTAAAAATTTTGGTCAAAATTACCGTCTATGTTATGTTTCGATATATTACCCATCATTTTAAGGACAAAGCAAATGGCAATTGAAGGAATAGCTTTCCTCCTACACTTATTTTGAACATTGTCCTCAATGTTCTTTAAAAGTACCCGTAAAACAAATAAAAGGGAAAAGAAAACAAGTTAAAGAAACTAGTACTCCCTTGGTTTGCTCAATAATGGAGAAGAAACATGTGATAATTGGTTAAATCGTCCTCCAAGAATCGTCATATGAAACTTCCTAATAACTTCCAAGCTTCTTCTTATCAAATATAACCTATAAATCAAAGACAAAGACAACTACACCTTGCGTAAAATCAGTGGGATAATGATATATATAACGAAACGTTAGGGTTGACTCTATGAAAGCAGTAAAGATAGGATGAAAGTGATGATATAATCATAGGTTTCTGCAGGTTTATAAGAAAATTACAAATTATAGATATTGCATAATTTACTTTTCGAGAATAATTGAAAATTTTTGAATTTTCACATGGCTGGGGACGTAATGCCGTCAGGCTAAATCCTAACGTCGTCTCTAGCGTCTGTGAAAATTTCTTCTTCGTTTTTCTTAAAAAAAAAATTGCATGCAATTTTATTAGTTATTTCCTACATAAAACCTAAGATTAATCATTACAATCATATGACTCGAAACTAACGTAAATTAATCTAAACAATTTATTTTAAACGTTTGAATCGGTTCTTATAAACCGGATATTCTCCCCTACACTTATTTGATGCAAACTACCTTTGATTGTAAATAAGACAAAGTTGCAAACAAAACAAAGCATGATCACAAAATAATTCAAACATAAAAGAATAAACGAGAAGAATTAAAACACAAGACACTCCTAAATGCGGGAAAAATAAATATTGGGTTACCTCCCAAAAAGCGCTTTTCATTATTTATGAGTCTTGTAGCTAGACTCGAAGTTACACGTCCTTACGTGACTTCTCCTTCATCTGTAACTCTAGTCAAATATTCAGGTCTAAGCTCTAAACATTCTTTGTAAAACCCTAATATTTTGCTCATCACGTACTACACTCCTCTTCTCTTGTCCTCCTCGTTCCTAAGGTAGACTGGCTTTGTGTGTTATTTTTCTAATTCTGACAGCGAGTCGTACAATTCTATCTTATGGGGCATCTTATAGGCAATTTCATTGGTTCCGTTTGTGAATCTCACTACTCCTTCAGATGGGTCATAAGTCATATTGGACATTTCAACAAAGGGCTTTCCTAGTACTACTTGTGACAACCTAGGGTCTATGATTGAACTAATATCCTCAACAATCATAAAGTCTATGACATAAGTGAAGTTTCCTACGAAGACGTTCATTCCCTTAATTCTTCCCATGAAATTGCTTACTCCCCTATTTGGATCACCCCTAGGGTCAAGTTTTCTTCTCATGATCTAATTGTATAACATTCGGGTCATGACATTCAGAGGGGAGTTAAGATCTATGTAGGCTTTTTCCACATGCACATGTCTAATGTTGCATGGTATCTTAAGGTTTGACGGACATCCTTCTATGATGATGGGGTTTCTCAGAAATATTGAAGGAATTAGGCCACTCATTAGGTACTTATGATATGCTAGTTCGCTCCTAGTCAGGAATATGTCAAAATACTCCACCTCTAATTCTCTTGCTTCTGCGTTTTCTCCTACTTTAGGTTGCTCCTTGCGGGAATCATCATTCTTCTTAATTATCTCAATAAACACCATGTCACCATCATCCCCTTTCGTGCAAACAAATTTTGTATCGGATAACTGGGGAACCAAGCCGAGTGATTCGAAGAATGAATTGAGTTTACGGACTTTTTCGGTGACGAATGAAACTGATGGATCAGGTGGTGAGGAAGGGTTGGTATTGATGTTTTCCGAATTGTCCTTTTATTCTTGCTCTTCTTCTTCTGGCTTGTTGTTTTGGAACTTGACCGGCCGCTTGGGATATATTATGATAGCGTTGATCGAACTATGGATTCGGGTAGAGCATTGAGGGTCTTCTGTTGGGTAAGAACAAGCAGACAAAACTAAAGAGGTAGAATTAACATTCAGTTTCGGGTTCTTAACCATGTCACTAGGAAGTGCTCCAGTTATTCGATCGGTGATGGCCTTCAAGACTGTGTGAATTTTGTTGGTCATCTCGCTTTGTTGTTGTTTGAAATCGGCTTCAAACTTAGACAATATAGTGTCTTGAGATGCCATGAAGTTGGACACCAATCCTTCAAGATTTAATTGACTGTTAAAATTTTGAGGATTGTTGTTGAAGGGGTGGCTCGAGAATGAACCGTTTGGCTGAAATCGGTTAGGCGGGTTTGAAAAATTATTTTGAGAGTTTTGAGGTTATCTCCACCTAAGGTTTTGGTGACTTTTCCATGATGGATTGCAGGTGTCACCAAGATTGTTTTACTCGGGTTTGAAAGTGAACCACTTGCCTCCCGCTTTGTCGGTACGCGAGGACGAATGATCAATAAAAGCTTGCTCGGGATTTTCTATGCAGTACTGAGTGTCGTAGGGACCACAACAAATCTTGCATGAAGAAGGGATTTTGTTCACTTGAATAGGTTTCTTAGGAGCAAGATGAGCTTCGATCAAGCATTGGACTTGATTTTCGAGCTCGATGAGATGACGATCGGATGTACTCGGGACATCTTGAGGCAAAGAGATTCGCCTTGACCGGTTTACCAAAGTCCCTTGGGTCGTTCCAACTTTCATTGTCATAGAGGGCGAGGTCCTCTAATAGTGCCCATGATTCTTTGGCGTTTCTGTCACAAAGCTTGCCACCAGCCGACTGATCGATGGTTCGCCTTGTGACGGGATTGACATGGTCATAAAAGATTTGGACTTGAAGCCAAAGATCGATGCCATGATGAGGGACTTTTAGAGTAAGTCCATGAAATGAGTCCATGCTTCAGAGAGAGACTCTCCTTGATGTTGTTGGAAAATAAAGATGTCATTACGGAGTTTTGCAGTCCTTCCCGGTGGAAGGAATTAAGCAAGGAAACGAGTAGTAAGATCCTCCCATGTGAAGATGGATCCTGCTGGAAGACGTTCAAGCCAATTTCTAGCTTGATCGCGAAGGGAAAATTGAAATAAACGCAGGCGCGTTCTTTCCCTGTATTCACCGTTAAGGTCAAGCGAGTCCACTAGTTTAAGAAATTCTTTAAGGTGTTGGTTTGGATCCTCAGACCGAAGTCCGTGGAATGAGCATCCGTTTTGCACCAACCAAATGGTGTCGGATCGAAAAGGCACCACATTGTTCCCTTCGAGGAGCTCAATGGTGTTCCTGTAGCCCTCGTGGCTAGGTTTGGAGTAATCTCCAAGAGTACGGATAGGATTTTTGTCTCCCATGAAGGTCAACGAAAAGATTTACGAAACAAATAAAACAAAGAAAAGATATACTACAAGTAATATACCAAGAATAAAATTCTCACTTGATAGGAATCAAGCGAGTAGACCTAAGTTAAACAATGGTCGAAACCTAACTATTCCTTGGCAACGGTGCCAAAAACATGATGCGGTTGTCGTTAGACTTCAACAAGAAGTTTTACAACTCCCTAGGCAGTGTACCTAATCGTTGCGGTGTAGTATACGCAAGACTCGGGGGGTTGTTATCGTTCTCTAGGGGAATAGGTTGAGAAGGATCGATCAAGATCTAACAGAGGTCTATGGGGTTGAGAGAAGATTCTTTTTGTATTTTTATTTTATAGAAAGCATGTAAATATCATGGTTTGAGAGGTTGGTTTGTTTTCACTAATTAAACTAATAATAATAAAATGAATCTAAACTACTTTGGTGAAAACTTATATGATAAACGAACGTATTTACCTAATCATGCACTACTCCTCAGATTGCTTCTCCTAATCTTGTTTCTTTGTCACACTTGTGATGATCTGTGTAAGTATTTCCTAAGGCATGAACGAATTACACAAACCCGCCATCTATGTAATATTCTGTTAAGCCAACACACAAGTAAGGTAGTATGAAGAGTATTACAAGGCCCCTAAAAGTACATTACATGAAATTGAAATATCTTAAGAGGGATCAACCATATTAGGGGTAAGGTAGTATGAAGACTATTACCGATGGTATCCTTTCTACACACTCACGTTTCCCTAGACGTCTATGCCAATTTAATATCTTATTGCTAGTTTTCTAAAGCCTAACGCGTAGATCCATCATAAGAAGCAACATTAAAAGGATCTACAATCTAAGTTTCATGCAATCATAAGTAAATAGTAAAGGATCTAGCCTAGCATCTTATAAGAAGGTAAAGAACACAAATCAATCAAATAATACATAGACATATTGAAATATTGAAGGGATAAATGAACTTTACTTGATTAAAACATGGATTAAAGACTGTTACAATAGGGTTTTGAGGCCCTAAAGATGGCCTAAAAAGCTGGTAAACTCATATATAAAAGTTAGGGTTCGTCTCCTAAAAGTTACACACTTAAAACCCTAAAATCGGTTTTGTATATATAGAGAAATCGTCTTGACGGCATTGTGTGGTAATCGTGACGCCATCGCCACGTAGAATCTTCTAGAGACACTTTAAGTCGGCTACGTCCTGACGCCATTGCCAAATCCATGACGCTGTCGATATGAAAATTCTGACGTCGTCGGTTAGTAATCGCGACGCCATCTTCATGCTCTGTATGTACTGTTTCTTCAAAAGATTTGGTGTAGAGTCATAGTCTTGTCCG
>BQNB010002055.1:14802-89063 GCA_026074375.1 Tanacetum coccineum | reverse complement strand
TCCCTAAAAGAGTCTAATTCTTTAACTTGTTTGTACAGGGCAATCCAGAAGAAGATCTCAAAGATTATGCTATTATTGATGCCAGCTCTACTCCTACCCTTAAAATTCATAAGAATCATCCTCAGAGTCAGATTATTGGCAAAAGTACTGCTGGGGTTGTAACAAGAAGAAAGCTTAAAGAGAGTGCTTCTGACCAACATCAAGCATTGCTGTCCTTTATATACAAGCAAAACAGAACTAACCACAAAGATCAGCAGACATGCTTGTTTGCTTGTTTCTTATCTCAAGAGGAACCCAAGAAAGTCTCTCAAGCTTTAGCAGATGAAAGTTGGGTTGAAGCGATGCAAGAAGAACTGCTTCAATTCAAGCTACAAGATGTATGGGTGTTATGTGACTTACCAGATGGCAAGAGGGTGATTGGAACTAAATGGGTTTTTAGAAACAAGAGGGATGAACGGGGTACTATTATCAAGAATAAAGCACGACTAGTTGCACAAGGGTACAGACAAGAGGAAGGTGTGGATTATGATGAAGTTTTTGCACCAGTTGCCAGAATTGAAGCAATCAGACTCTTTTTGGCATTTGCATCTTTCATGGGCTTTACTGTCTATCAGATGGATGTCAAAAGTGCATTTTTATATGGCAACATCACAGAAGAGGTGTATGTAAAACAGCCTCCAGGTTTTGAAGATCCTGCTCATCCAAACAAGGTCTACAGAGTAGTCAAGGCACTTTATGGCTTACATCAAGCCCCAAGAGCATGGTATGAAAGACTTTCCACTTTTCTTTTGAAACATGGATATAGGAGAGGGGCTATTGATAAAACTCTGTTTATTAAGAAGGATAGAAGAGATATCATGTTGGTACAGGTATATGTAGATGATATTATCTTTGGATCTACCAAGTCTTCTATGGTGAAGGATTTTGAAGAACTTATGCAAAAGGAATTCAAGATGAGTTCAATGGGTGAACTCACTTTCTTTTTGGGGCTTCAAGTCAAGCAAACTACTGCTGGTATTTTTCTAAGTCAAGACAAATATGTGAAAGACATTCTCAACAAATTTGACTTTAGAACCATTAAGCCAGCATCTACCCCAATTGAAGCTCATAAATCTCTAGGAAAAGATGAAGAGGGTGAAGATGTTGATGTACATCTTTATAGGTCTATGATTGGGTGTCTCATGTACTTAACTGCTTCAAGACCAGACATAATGTTTGCTGTTTGTCTGTGTGCAAGGTTTCAAGTCACTCCAAAGGTCTCTCACATGCATGCTGTAAAAAGGATCTTTAGGTACCTCAAACATCAACCAAAATTGGGTTTATGGTATCCTAAGGATTCTCCTTTTCATTTAGAAGCTTTTTCAGACAGTGACTATGCTGGGGACAATCATGATAGACGATCAACTTCAGGAGGATGTCAATATCTTGGAAGAAGACTGGTCTCTTGGCAATGCAAGAAACAAACAATTGTGGCTATATCATCTACAGAGGCAGAATATGTAGCAGCTGCAAGTTGTTGTGCTCAGGTACTTTGGATGCAAAATTAACTGCTAGATTATGGATTAAACTTCATGAACACAGAAATCCATATAGACAATGAGAGTACCATATGCATTGTGAAGAATCATGTTCTTCACTCAAAGACTAAGCATATTCAGATTCGACATCACTTTATCCGAGATTGTTATGAGCAGAGGCTCATTAATGTAGTCAAGGTACATACTGATGACAATGTAGCAGATTTACTCACCAAAGGCTTTGACTTGGCAAGATTTAACTTTTTGGTGGTAACCATTGGTATGATGAACCCATAGCTACGTTTGAGGGGAGGACTACATGTAAAGTACTGGCATTCAAGTGACGTACTGTTCTGGTTAGAAAGAATCTTTGGAAGCTCTATTGTTACGTTTACGGGGAGGATATGAATGATTATTCAAGGTTTTAAAGATTTGATGAGATATTTTGAAAAATTGCAGGGTTGTGATTGACAAATTTGAGTTGAACAGCTTTTTCGGTTGAAAGTACTGCTTAGACAACTAAGTACTGTTCTAACGTTCGGTCAACGGTCAAACGTACGTTTTTGAGATAAAAATGTATTTACAACGGTAACTTTCTTTGTTAACCGACGCAACCTATAAATGCTCAACTGAATTGCATTTTTCTCTCATTTCATTTCTTTTTATTCACAAATTTTTAAATACAATCTCCGACGCACATCAATTTCATATCCAATGGCCAATATTCGCACCTGTAACAAGCATAATATGATTGCTTGTGTGGAGAAGACTGCGCATAATGCTGATTTTTATCAAATCGTTGATTATCTCACTGGATGCTCAATTAACTATTCTTTGTTAGTTAATCCTGATCTAATTGGTCCGTGGCTTCAACAATTTTGGGCTACAGCTTCTCTAGATTCTATTATGATCAGTACCTCATATTCGCGCAATGGTAGCTGGAAAAAGGGTTTTGATTTCAGAGGAAACCATTTGGGCTGATCTACTATTCGATGATGCTGATGGTGTTGACTGCTTTCCAAAGCAAGTTATTTGGGACTCGCCTCAGTATGAGACATAGGTTGAGGGTAATTTTGGCACTAACTTATTTTTTCTAAACCTCTCTTTAGCCCTCAGTGGAAGTATTTAGTTCATGTCTTACTTCACTGTCTTAGTCCTAAGAGTACATCATGGGAACAATTTGGGACTAACATCGCATCAGCTTTGGTAGGTTTAGCAACCAACCAAAAGTTCAATTTTTCTTTGATGATTATGAATGGAATGCTAGGACATATTGCCAATGGTAACTTTTCTCATGTATCCTAGATTCATTCAACTGTTTTTGAACAAGCTATTGAGGAGTAACCGACTCAGAATTTTCTACCATCAGTTTTTTTCCCTCTAAGGTCTTTACTTTTATGAGAAAGAATAGTCCTAAGTTCTCAGGTAGGATTACACCTTTGACTCCACCAATGTTAGAGATAATAAACAGCTTGTGCACGCAGAGGAAGCACATAGTGAGAGTACTCATTCTAGGGCTGAAAGTTCTCCAAGGGATGCTCAAGGTACCCCTACTCAAAGTGCTGCTCAAGCTAGTATTCTACAAGGTACTGCTGACTTCCAAGGTACTGCTAAGCTCAAGGTGCTGCTGATATTCCACAATCTCCCAATGATTATACTCCCACAGATGTGTCTCAAACATCTGGAGGAGATGAGGACTTTTGGATCTTTATGCTTTTAAACAGGGAGGTTAGGAGGGCTCAAGAAGCAAAAACATTCTCTCAAGCCAAACAGATTCACAAGCTAATGGCAACATCAAGAAATGTCAAAAAGGGGTAAAGCCATTGGTCAAACATTCACATTCTTAGGGGTGAAAGTCAGATGCTTAAGAAAAGAGGAAAGAAGCAAAAGAAGAAGGTGTCTTCAGTCAAAACTCGGGGAGGAAATAAAGTTGAAGAGTTAATTAGTTTGAGAAGAGCATCATGATCAAGTGACCATATCCATCAGCTCTGTTTGTATGTAGATTTTGATGCTACAGTTGCTGTTGTTGCTGTTACTCCTGACTTAGAAAGAAGGAGTGATGAAACAGAACAGGTGATTATTGAAGAAGAAAAGGATACTTCTAATGTAAAAAGTGGGGATACTAAAGAATTGGATTTGGAGAGGATTCAAAGTACTGCTAGACAAAGTGCTGTTACTCCAAGGACTTTAAATTTTGATGATGAAGCAGGTCCTTCAAGTTCCAATTGTCCAACTCAAGAAGACAGGAGCCTGAAGAACAGTTTTAACGATGAGATTTTCTTGCTGATATCCTCTCAATATCAGTAGGACCAAGAGGCTTATGCATCCTGCGGTTCCTAGCAATCTCAACCTCAACAACCAACTCAAACTACTGACCAAAACAGAAAAAAAGGTTTAAAGTGGATTAGTGGTTGAAGAGCCCAAAAAAGAAGAATTAACTCTTCAACAAATTCAGATGC
Organism: Tanacetum coccineum; assembly: GCA_026074375.1. Taxonomy (NCBI): domain Eukaryota; kingdom Viridiplantae; phylum Streptophyta; class Magnoliopsida; order Asterales; family Asteraceae; genus Tanacetum; species Tanacetum coccineum. The sequence goes on along the minus strand of BQNB010002055.1, from coordinate 85,087 downwards.
TTTGGAGACTACACATGATGAGAAGTGTGCTAGAAAGGTTTCAAGCAGAATGGGATGCAGAACGAAGAGAGAAAAAGGTTGGTAGATTTTGAAGAAACCCAAAACCAAAGACTATTTCGAAGACCTTACATCTCTTAGTTACAAAAGAACGGACTCAATGATGAGGCTTCTTAAAGGGTCAAGGATCAAGATTTACAAGAACTAATGGTATCACAAATGAAGGAACTGTATGATAAAGTTCAAAGAATCCATCAAAGACATAACGATTTCTAAGATTTTATTCCAATGGGTTCAAAAAAAGGAAAGCGATGTTACAGGGGCGAGATGCAAGAGAACTCTTAAGGAAGAGAAAAGCTACAGTGTACAGAAGAACAGCCATCAAAGATGCTTAAATTGAGGACAGAGAAATGGATGAGCTCTGAAAACTATATTTTAGGATTATTGTAGACTTTGAGAAGACGTGCACAGATGAAAGAGTCACTGGAGTAGCAAATTCTATGATTACAGAACTATTATGAGCACATTCCTCCAACTGGTTTAGGCTTGATACTTCTAGGTGACCTTACAACTATCTGGGAGACTCCTGAAACTAGTGGTGATGACTTCTGGAAGAACCAAGAAGATTGGGAAATCGTAAGGTGGAGACTTAATGAATCTTCAGGAGTGCATACACTAGAATTAGAGGATGGTACTATGATTCACATGCTAGCTGAAAGAAGGTATCCTCTATCTAGAGAGTTGATGATTAGGATGTTGGAACATGGGATGGAAGTTGAAGATGAAAGTGAGATAGCCATTACGTTGATACATTTATTCATTTTGTGGACAACAGAAGATGGTGACAATCCTTAAACAACTGGTATGTTTTATCAAAATTGTTTATTGAAAGTAATATGGTTTGTTTTGATAAAATGTTTTAACTGTGAACAAGCAGTACCTTCTTCAAAGTACTGCTAGTGTAAAACAAACAGTACCTTGTTGAAAGTACTGCTAGTTAAAAAGTTGTTTTTGAATTATTTTGAAGATTTGAGTGTGCAAAAAGGTTTAAGGCACAGATGATTGAAAGAAAATAAAACTGTTTTAAGGGATTGAGTGTTGGTTAACCACCACACAACAAATGGTAATCAATTCACCATATCTCACAGATATAAGAATTGACTAGTCCAAATCAAACAGTTTTGGTAAAGACATCTCAAATCTGTTGATGGTTGACAATTTACCAAAAATTGTATGGTGATCAATACACCATGGTATTGCACTGAAGTATTGGCTACTCCAAAGCAAACGGCTTTTGGTAAAGAGAACTCAAATCCGTTGATAGCTTTAATAGTTTGCTCAAAACTATATGGTTCTCAACTCACCAATGTTTTATTACTGAGAGTTGGCTAGTCCTGAGCAAACGGCTACAGGTAAAGACTTATCAAATCCGTTTATGGTTGTAATGACTTACCAAAAGTCATATAGTATTCAACACACTATGATTAATGTTCTGAGTGTTGAAGTGGTTTTCAGTTCACCATGGATTATTACCTTTTCTAGGTACCAAAGAACTGACTAGCCCAAGAGTGAATGGCTACTTGGTAAAGGCTCATAAAAACCATTTATGTTGCTGATTGAAGAACAATCTGTTTGATGCAAAGACAAAGAATTGTTAAAGAAGTGTTTATGACAAGAGATTTTCATTTCAAGATAGTCAAACAGATTGTATACAAGATATTACTTAGAAGATTATGTCTAGAAGATTAAAGACTTGTATTGATGTTGAACAAGGTGTCCAACCATCAAGAAACTTGAAGTCAAGCAAGTAGAATTCAAGTTAGGGGAGGATTGTTGGGACATACAAGACAAAAGGTCAAAGTACTGCTAAGTAGAAAGTCAAAGTACTGCCAGTTAAAGATCGAAGTACTGCCGTGGATAAAGGAATCTTAAAGGATTATCATTTAAACGGTTATGTTAGTAATTATCTTGTAACAGTTATTTTAATGATTAGTATTGATTAGTGTTTATGTCATACAAGGACTGTACACCTACTAGAGTTATCCTTATGTTTATAAAAGGATCTCTAAGAAGGTATTAGAACATATATGAACACGAACAACAAAGCAACAATAGTAAAAAGCATTAGTTAGTGATATTAGAGATTAGTATTGTATTAGGGATCTGCAATTTAGGCAGATTCAAAAGGTTTATAATACAAATCGTTTGATTAATCTTTGTGTGTTCTTCTTAGTACTGCCAACTAGATTCCGCATAGTTGACAGTATATCAGTGTTTCATTAAGGAATATCGATCCTACAAGTGGTATCAGAGCTTGTGTAGAGACTCTGATCTAGAAGAACTTTTAAACATTCGAAATCTTTATTTAAAAATACACCAAATACACGTACAACTATCCACAAGAACCAATAATATACATCATCTCTCATCAAAATCACTTTTCCTCTCTCTGATTCTATCGAGAGTTAAGTCCTAAAATAAAAAGATTTTTGTTTTTCCCATTATGAATGGTCTGGCGGTCCCGTAAGGAAGTGATAGGATAGTTGATTCTTGTTTCTTTTCCATAGCCCACACCTTCCACTCTAGAGCATTAGGTGTTGTGATGCTCATAGGATGATGACATGAGTAAAGTGGTGCACTCACACTACTTTTTTCCATGACTTCTACTTATGCTCATTTGCACAAAACACCCTTCCATGGCTATAAAAATCACTTTTCTTGTGTCCTGATGCAGAATTTTTTTTCATCTTATTTATTTACAACAAGGTTTGATGCTAGCCGCATTGTCGCGGGGCTCTATGTCTAAAATTTTAGCCATATTTTACTTGCCAAACAAATAGCAGATTCCAAATGTTAATCCTATGTGTTCAACTTACTAGACAATATAATAAATCCACAAGCAACAAAGTTTTTAAACACATCCAAACATTCGAATTTGTTGTCGCAGACAGTCTTTTGTGACTAGAGTTTCAGGCCATTTGGGGCAGTTAACGCTCTTTTTCTTAGAATGACGTGTTCACAGCCTCATTCTTTCATTTCCCTCCAAAATAAAAACGTATAAATGAAAACTAATAATGCAAGTTTGAAAGTATAACCAAATCACTATTTCATACAGAAAGGCATACAGAGATTTTCATTTAACGTTTTTGGCAAATTGCTATACCGGAGGATTCCTATTATTAAGTTTGGTTGACGTTATAAGTGAAGGGACTACATTAGCACTTGCTAAAAGCAAAAGGCCAAGTCCGTGCTGTATAGAACCCGACAATTTACAATATATTAACCCACCTAATTTACCATAAATATCGACTCTTTGACCTTGTTCATATCTGACGCTCTGCTAATCAAAACTTTATTGATTTTCAACCATCACACCTGCCAAATAAACATGTACACCGACTCAACGACATCCCATATCTATCTCAAATCCTACGGAAGTAACCGTATCCAAAGTACTATTGCCAGCTGGTACTGAATAATGTTTTACACAAGATCTATAGGAAAATGGGTAAATTTGTGTCCTGAAAACAAATAGATAAGGTGTTAAGGTTGCAGGTATGGTGGTGGTCTGTCATAACTCCTAGTCTCGTGGTGTCGTCCTATTGGTGTGAGATCATCCTTAATATAAAAGTTGTTGTATACTAACACATTACAAATTTCAATCATCAAACAACAGCACAAATAAAACTGATACTTAAAAAATTTCCTAGATAAAGCTTACCATTTACACCAAGTGTTATTATACAAACTGTAACATTTCTCAATTTCAGGTCATTTTACGACTCCTATTATTCGTCACTATTTATTTTAGTCCGATACGCGTTTACTTTTAATTTAACTTTTAAGCTAAATCGCGTAGACTAGAAATAATCATTCAACGTAAACGGTCATCAAATAAATTATTTGTTTATGTCAATCAAGTGTTATATAATTATTAAGAAGATAATTAATGACTTTGCGTGTTTTATTATTATTAGTCACGTAAAAGGGCTTACGTTTCATAATAAAATACCTTTAGACACACCCCGAAAATACCTAGACTCAAACCAATGGCCACTTTTAAACCTTAAGCACAAAGTTTATTCAAATCTTGTGTTAATAAGCCATTGTGGCCGATTAAGGGTAAACAAAAACCATAAAACATTTGGATACTTACACATTTGTACAATTATCTCTTAATTAAACCTTGTACTTGTATAATCTTAATAAGATTTCAAAAACCTACCCTTTTCCTTTGATTCTACTCGTCACCCATACAAAATCACCTAGAAAATCCTTAATATCTCCTAAGTACTTGCACATCAAGGTTTTAATTAAGATGTGTCCTTAATGTCTCCACTTAATCTATTACACATTGGATAAAAACCACTTTGGATCCCTCTTTTTCCTTTGATACCCGCGACTAGCATACATACACACATAAACCTTAAGATTTCATGATCTTGGTAAATCTTGTACATATATCTTGTAATTAAGAGTTGTACTAGTAAGGTATTATCAATACCATGTGTGACTAACTAGAAAACCTTAAAACCACCTATTAGGGCATGGTTTGGTTTTGGTTTAGGACTAGAGAAAACTAACTAGCTCATAAGCCTATAAATACCCATCTAACTTGACATATAACACTCCTTGAAACTCGTAAACACACAAACACTCTAAGCAAACAAACCATTTTGTTCTCTCTTGTTTCGGGTCACCATAGCCGAGACATAACACCCACACGAACACGATATCACACTCGAAACCATGGATTTCAAGTGTTAACCTAGTAATCAAGAAGTGGGTTATACGTATAAGGGTTTAGAAGAAAGGAAGGATTCGGGTTAAGCTAGGATTTGATTTGTACGATCAAGTGTACACGTCGGGTTACCATACTACTCGTAAAAACTTAAAGCAAAGACTCTAGGACTTTTGTAAGTCTTGTTCCAAGTTTACATATTCATATTATACTTTTCTTCCTTGTTTGCTAGACATTTGGTCACGTTAGTTGTAATTAACAAACTAACGTGAGCATATACGTGCATGATACAATCGTATATATATGGGTCACGCACTTATTATATGTGTACATGATCTTGTGTGGTGCTAAAATGAGTAACATATTTAAAACGAGGCTTAACAAGACTATAGTTACATGTTTTCATTTAAAAACGAATTGCATGAAACCTATACGTAAACATTTTATGAAAACTGGATGGCTTGGTTTGGGAAAGAACATACTACCTAGTAGGACGTTTGCATGAATAAAATGTGACCCATTTGAGGGTCAAATGAACCCAAAGTAATTGACGCATGGTCGAGTCCCACGAGCAACAAAAGCCACTACAGTGGACATATCTTGTTCACTGTTGGGCTAAAAGCCCACCAAGGGGACGATGTGGCTTATGGATTAGCTTATTTCGGGATTAAAGTGATTAAACAAGGGCTTAAGAGCTTATCGAACCCTAGAGAAACCTTATAAAACCTTTTATAAACTAAACGAACCCTTAATGGACCTATTGGGCCCGACAGCCCACGGACGAGCCAAACAGGCCCAACAGCCGAGTAAGCTCTAACAGCTTATTGAGGAACTAAGACGTAAAGTTAGGGCTTATTGGAAGTCAATAGAACTAATGGACCCTGAGAGAACAAGCCCAAAGGCTTAGAAGACTTATCGGTTTCATAATGGGCTCAAAAGCCTATTAACGAGCTTATTGGCTTATAAATAAGCCGAGCAATAAAAATAGACCCATGAGGGCTTATTTGGACTAGAAAATAAGTTGGATCACATTATAAATCCTTAATAAACCTTTTGTAAACCCTCGGGTTAGAGTTATTGGGCTAACGAGCCCAACACGCTCGAATAAGCTCAAATAAGCTCACCCAAGCTTATTTTTCAGCCAACAGTTTTGAAATAAGCCTAAATAAGCTTAATGAGTGCTTATGTGCTTTTAGAATCCTAAATGGACCCTTTATTTGCTTAATGGGCCTTAACGAGCTCAATAAGCCCAATAAGCCAAAATAAGCTCATCCGAGCTTATTTATAAGCTGGCACAGCTTAAGTAGCTTATTGGAGTGTATTAAAACCTATTGTCACTTGTTAGATCTTAATTGGGCTTAAAATGTAATTTTTGTAAGTTAAGGGACTAAAAGTGTCAAAAATGGAAACTTAGGGTAGAAACTGTCAAAAAATGTTTTTATAAAGTCTAGGGACTGTTTCTGTCAATTTTGAAACTTAAGGGACTGTTTGAAAGTACAAAGAACAAAAGTGTACTTTTCTTAAGTCAAAGGACTAAAGGTGTAAATGTGGAAACCTAAGGGTTTAAAATGTAAATATTATATTTCATAAACATAGGGACTGTTTTTGTAAATATAGAAAACCTAAGGGTATTTTATGAACAAAAGTGATTTTAATAAACACTTAACAAATCGGACAAGTTATAATCTTTGTCGGATATTATACAAATTAAACACGACTTAATAAGTATGTATATTTGTTAATAACGTTTATACATATACTTGAACGTGTGTAATCGTATACCTTCCCAAGAGCCAACAAGTAAAGACAAATACAATAAACATGTGCACCACCACACAAGTGATAACAGTATATATAAACTAGCAATTTATTGTAGTTTATGCATTAAGTCGTTAGCCTAAACTTGTAGACTAAGACTGACCGTATTTACTTAGGTATTTGACGGTGTGATTCATTTGCCATACTTGGATATATTTATCATTCACAGAGGACTACCTACTCAGGTGAGTTCATAGCCCCATGTTTTACAATTATTTAAATGATTTACATCTTTGGGGTGAGAACATGCTTTGTTTTACAAATTGGACGCAAGTGTACATTTTATACTATGATTACGAGTTTGCCTAAGTAGCGATAACCCACTGAGCCCATTATCATGAACTGTCAATCACTAGATTGTGAGCGCGAATGTAAAATAATCCATATTTGGGATTACATCCCCGTTTGGGGAGTAGACGCTCACTGGAAAAAAACCTGTGCCGGTTTGCCGGACAAACCAACATATTACCATAGTCGGATTTGGGATGTTGCGGGTTAGAACATCATTCACGGGCAATGCTGGCAATTTATTGCATTCATACATGTCGAGCTTCAGTGTCATGAGCTTAGGAAAACGTAATTACTTATTATGATGTTTTCATCTGTTGCTTAATCATACACATGGAAATCTTGCGGTCCTATAATTTATATACATAAACCTATGAAATTCACCAACTTTATGTTGACGTTTTAAGCATGTTTTTCTCAGGTCAATAAGGCACGAGGTGCCCAGATACATTGGTGGTCACTCTTTGGAGAGAGTCAATACTAAATATTTGGGTCGTATTACATTTTGGGAACATTTGTTATAAACCGAAATCTTTACTTATATTGTCGAACAAATTGAAGCCATGAGCTTATGTAATGAACAAGTATTTTGTTAATCCAATGTATCTTTTTAAAATGACACGTTTAGTGGTCGTTCTCATATCTTGTGCTATTGATCTATGAAGTAACGCCCTCGGATATTCAACATTCCGCTGCTACCCAGATTTGGGGGTGTTACAGATTGGTATCAGAGCCAGGTTATAGAGAACCAGGTCAAAAGTTTTGTCTGGACTATAACCATTTTCAAATACTGCATCCAAAAATGGGGTTTGCACGGGACATACATACATTACTTATTTGCATCTAATATATATGCTTACATGACATACACTGTTTTAGCATTAGTAGTTTACTAAGTGCTTGCATGATTAATATACGCATATATAAATTATACTACGTATATTACTATAAGAGTCTTATAAGTAATACTTATATAAGTTATTTTTGCTTTTTGCAGCAGTCATGTCTTCTGCATCATCTGCGGTTACCTACACTTCCGTCTACACCGATTTCGAGCCAGGCAGAGTCTTATGGGGAGCCGACGAGGAGATATCTGATGGAGGCCCTCCACGAGTCATCGTATACGGATATGGTGGACTCCCTATGCTGGCGGTAGCCCCACCATCACTGGATTACATACCATGCCCCGAGGAGCCACAGACACCACCAGTACCACAGGACGAGGATGAGCGTGAGACTATGTTCATACAACCACATGATCCTGACTACGTGACAAAGCCTATATACCCTGAGAATATACCATTGGAGGATGAGCATGTATTTCCGGTTGAGGAGCAGCCATTACCTCCTGTTGATTCACCTACTGCTGAGTCACCAGGGTATGTTACTGAGTCGGATCCCGAGGAGGATCCAGAGGAGTATGAGGATGATGAGATAGAGGATGGTCTGGTTGACTATCCCATGGACGGGGGAGATGATGGAGATGATGATGACGGTGATTCATTCGGGGATGACGCCAATGATAAGGATGAGGACGAGGAGGACGAGGAGGAGGAGGAGCACTTAGCTCTGATCGACTCCGCTATTATTGTACCTACTGTTGAGCCTATTTCCCCACCTGAGGGAACAGAGCCTCTTATACCACCACCCTCCACTGACATTACTACCATTGGAGCTAGGATTACTGTCCGGCTTCAGGCTTCTATATCCCTTCCACCAAAGGCAGAGGTTGAGAGACTTCTAGCCATGCCTACTCCACCACCATCACCACATATCTCACTATCACCACCCCCCGTGGGGGAGCGCATTGCTAGGTGCATGGCCCCATCTGCACATTCATCACCACCACATGTGCCATCACCATTACTACTATCATCTGGGTGTCCAACCCAAATCCAAACACTCGGGATAGCCTCCACTCAGGCCCTTGTTGATGCGGTTACTGCCGCATTACCATCACCTTCACTACCACCATCTCTATACATACCACCACCTATTGACCGTAGGGATTATATTCCCGAGTCCGAGCGGCCACCTCGCAAGAGGTCGTGCTTGTTTGCTCTAGGCTCCAGGTATGAGGTCGAGGAGAGTTCTACTGCTAGACCCACCGGAGGTCGAGGGATACACTATGGGTTTGTCAGCACCGTAGATGCTAAAGCGAGACGACAGGGGATTAGAGAGGTTGGGTATGGTATTAGGGATACTTAGGTGGATTCGGCAGAGGCAGTTCTTGAGATAGCACCTATGACCGTGGGAGATGTCAATACTAGGGTTACAAAGCTTGCTGAACTCCATGAGCATGATACACAGGACTTATATGCTCTACAAGAGGATGCTCATTATATTAGGACTCACATATCACAGCGAGTCATTATGGACTCGCAGCAGGTCGACTTGCTTATGAAGGATAGGATAGCTCATCAGGAGACAGTACTAATTGTAAAGGAGGAGGCCTATGCTTCCCGAAAGGCTTGGGATCATGAGATAGGATTGAGTCAGGCGGCCCATTATGAGCTTCAGACACACCGTGAGCAGGTATATGCACACGAGTCTCAGCTCCATTCACATCAGACACAGCTACAGCTGCAGAGTACCCTTATTCAGACACAACACCAGGTACATGAGACTCGCTTCCCGATACAGCAGGCTGAGATGGCAGAGCTTTGAGAGACTGATCGTAGGAGTCAGGCACAGATGGTAGAGACTCTCCGAGTGATGAGAGACATGAGGCGAGAGATGAGTGACATGCAGGCCGAGTTGTTAGCACTACGAGGGAAGCAGAGAGCTAGACAGCCAGGACCAGATGCTAGGATTCTAGATCACCAGGATGCTTTTAGGGATGCTGATAGTCACATCTAGTGGTTTATGTCATTTTATTTTGCTAGGCTATTGTTCAGGCATGTTAAGTATTAGGGGTCTCCCCGCTAGCATAGCCTTAGATCTTTTGTATTGTATTTTGTGTACAAAAAACTATTTCATGTAAAATTTTCAAAGTTATGAATGAAATAGATGTGTTATGTTGTACTATATACCTCTCTTGTGTTGTTGTCTCATCTCTAAATTATTGTATATCTTGTCATGATTATGATCTCACGTTTTGTCTCTTGTGAATTAGACAAATCATGGTACCTGTGATAAGACGAGGACCGAATACCCCTCCTAACAACACCAACCCAAACAACATGACTCCAGAATCCGTTCAAGCTATGATTGATCAAGCTCTTCAGCGAAACTCCACCAAGGGAGACGGAAGCCACAGTTCACACAGGGATAACTGAAGGAATGTGCAAACTGCGCATCCTTGCTTCTACGCTGACTTCATGAAATGCCAACCTTTGAACTTCAAAGGGACTGAAGGCGTAGTTGGTTTAACCAGGTGGATTGAAAAGATGGAGTCAGTCTTCAATATCAGTGGTTGTGCTATTGAAAATCAGGTTAAGTTTGCCACCTGCACTCTGTTAGGTGCTGCTTTGACTTGGTGGAGTGGTCAGATAAGAACTTTAGGTCCTGAAGCATATTCAATGACTTGGGAAGTACTCAAGAAGAAGATGACGGACAAGTATTGTCCGCAGGGTGAAATCAAGAAACTATAAATCGAGTTATGGAACCTAAAGGTCAAAGGGAACGATGTTCCAACATATACTGAATGTTTCTAAGAGCTAACCCTGATATGTACCAAGTTTATTGCTAATGAAACTGAGAAGGTTGAAAAGTACATCAGTAGACTCCCTGATAACATTTATGGAAATGTGAAGTCTTCCAGACCCAAGACGTTGGATGAGACTATTGAGTTGGCCAACGACTTGATGGATCAGAAACTCCGCACCTATGCGAAAAGGCAAACTGACAACAAAAGGAAGGCTAACGATTCATCCAGAAACAACCATGGCCATCAACAACAACCCTTTAAGAGACAGAATGTCACTAAGGTCTACAATATGGGGTCGGGTGAAAAGAAGACATACGGTGGATCTTTGCCCAAGTGCACCAAGTGTCATTTTCATCACAATGGCCCGTGTACTCAGAAATGCCACAAATGTAACATGGTAGGGCACTTTGCCCGTGACTGCAGGAGTTCTGGCAACATAAACGTTGTTAATACTCAGAAAGGGAATGGGGAAAATCCCAAAGGGAAATGGTTGTTTTGAAAGTGGAGCTCCAGGACATTTCAAGAGAGATTGTCCAAAGTTGAAGAATAAGGATGGGGGAAATGGGAGTACACAAGGCTGGGTGTATGCAGTTGGGAATGCAGAGAAGAAAGAGAATGCATCGAGGGACCCGGACTCAAATGTCATCACGGGTACATTCCTCTTAAACAACCGCTATGCATCTATCTTAGTTGACACTGGTGTCGATAGGAGCTTTATATCTTCTGTGTTTAGTTCCCTGATTGACATCGCCCAAACTCCATTAGAAGATAGTTATGATGTGGAATTAGCTGATGGGAAAATAGTCGGGGTAGACACTATTATGCGGGGTTGCACTTTAAATTTCTTAAATCATCCGTTCAACATAGATCTCATGCCCATAGAACTGGGTAGTTTTGACGTTATTATCGGCATGGATTGGTTAAGAAGGTGTCACGCCGTGATCGTGTGTGATGAGAAACTTGTTCGAATTCCCTACGGGAATGAAACCTTGATTTTTCATGGTAACGAAAGTACCAACGGGAGAGAATCTCGGTTGACCATTATCTCATGTTCAAAGGCTCAAGAGTACATGGCGAAAGGATGTCAGATCTTTTTGGCACAGATATCCGCCAAGAAGGAGGAGGACAAGTCGGAAGGAAAGCAACTTAAGGACGTACCAATCGTCCGAGATTTTCCTAAAGTTTTTCCCGAGGACTTGCCAGGTCTTCCTCCGGCTCGACCAGTGGAATTCCAGATCGACTTAATTCCAGGAGCCGCGCCCGTAGCTCGAGCACCGTATCGATTGGCACCATCCAAAATGAAGGAATTGTCGGAACAACTACAAGAGCTTTCCGACAAAGGCTTCATAAGACCTAGTTCCTCACCTTGGGGAGCCCCGGTCTTGTTTGTCAAAAAGAAGGATGGGTCATTCAGGATGTGCATTGACTACCGTGAGTTAAATAAGCTGACAGTGAAGAATCGTTATCCACTCCCGAGGATCGACGATTTATTTGATCAACTCTAAGGATCCAGCATTTACTCCAAGATAGACTTGAGATCGGGTTATCACCAGCTTAGAGTACGAGAGCAAGACATTCCAAAGACGGCATTCCGAACTCGGTATGGTCATTACGAGTTTCAGGTTATGCCATTCGGGCTAACAAACGCACCTGCGGTATTCATGGACCTCATGAACCGAGTGTGCAAGCCCTACTTGGATAAGTTCGTAATTGTCTTCATCGATGACATACTTATTTATTCAAAGGACAAGAAAGAGCACGAAGAACATCTTAAGGCGATTTTGGAATTGCTTAAGAAGGAGAAGTTGTATGCCAAGTTTTCAAAATGTGAATTTTGGATTCCGAAGGTATAATCTCCTAAGACACCGACGGAGATCCGCCAATTTTTAGGTCTTGCTGGTTACTATCGAAGGTTTATTGAAGGATTTTCGAAGATTGCTAAATCAATGACGAAGCTTACTCAGAAAGGAATCAAATTTGATTGGGGAGAAAAGGAAGAAAACGCTTTTCAGTTAATAAAGCAGAAGTTGTGTAGTGCGCCAATTATGGCTTTACCTAAAGGAAGCAATGACTTTGTGGTCTATCATGATGCTTCATACAAGGGTTTAGGTATTGTATTGATAGAGAGAGAGAAAGTGATTGCCTATGCTTCTCGACAACTAAAAATTCATGAGAAGAACTACACCACTCATGATTTAGAACTTGGATCGGTGGTGTTTGCTCTAAAGATATGGAGGCATTATCTATATGGAACCAAATGCACCGTGTTCACCGACCATAAAAGTCTACAACACATTCTTGACCAAAAGGAGCTTAACATGAGGCAACGCCGTTGGCTAGAATTGCTAAGTGATTACGATTGTGACATTCGTTATCACCCGGGGAAGGCAAACGTAGTGGCCGACGCATTGAGCCATAAGGAACGGATTGAGCCATTACGGGTTCGAGCCTTAGTTATGACTATTGGCTTGGATCTTCCCAAATAAATACTAAAAGCTCAGATTGAAGCCCTAAAACCAGAGAACCTTGAGAAAGAAGATGTAGGTGGTATGATCAGAAAGGATATACCCAAGGAAAAGTTGGAACCATGCGCCGATGAAACCTTATGTTTGAATGGCAGAAGTTGGTTACCTTGCTACGGTGACTTAAGATCCGTGGTTATGCACGAATCCCATAAGTCTAAGTACTCTATCCATCTTGGTTCTGAAAAGATGTACCAAGACATGAAAAAACTATATTGGTGGCCCAATATGAAGGCCAGCATCGCCACATATGTTAGCAAGTGCTTGACATGTGCAAAGGTCAAGGCCGAATATCAAAGGCCATCATGACTGTTAGTACAACCAGCAATACCTGAGTGGAAGTGGGATAATATCACGATGGATTTTATCACCAAGCTTCCTAAGTCATCACAAGGTTTTGACACCATCTGGGTGATTGTGGATCGACTTACAAAATCTGCTCACTTCTTGCCAATAAGGAAGAATGACCTATTGGACAAGTTGGCAAGGTTGTACCTGAACAGGATAGTAGCAAGACACGGAATACCTGCTTCAATCATCTGTAATCGTAATAGGAGGTTCACATCAAACTTCTAGAGATCATTGTACAGATCTGAGTATGAGCACCGCATATCATCCAGAAACTGACGGCCAGAGCGAGATGACTATTTAAACTCTTGAGGACATGCTACGTGCTTGTGTGATCGATTTTGGAAAAGGCAGGGTTAAGCATTTGCCATTAGCCGAGTTTTCATACAACAACAGTTATCACGCTAGCATAAAGGCCACACCTTATGAGGCACTTTATGGCCGAAAGTGCCGATCCCCTATGTGATGGACCAAAGTTGGAGAAGCTCAACTGACTGGTCCGTAAATGATCCAGGGTACAACAAAAAAGATCATCTTGATCAAGAAGAGAATTCAAGCTACTCAGGATCGACAAAAGAGCTACGCTGATTTGAAGAGTAAGCCAATGGAGTTTGAAGCTGGGGATAGGGTGATGATGGAAAGAGAACTAGGGGAAGGTTACTCTTTTACAAAAAAGAAATATTTTGTTTGTGGTAGTCTAAGTCATTTGATTAAAGATTGTGACTATTATGAAAAGAAAATGGCAAGGGAAGCTGAGGTTAATAGGGTTGTTAATACTGGAATTGATGAAAAACCAGTCCTGGACAAAAGCACACAGTCAAACACTCAAATAAATTTGTTCCAAGATCCGTACCAACTTAAGTGCTGGTAGGCCAAATTTTAATTCTGTTAGGCCTAACATTAATAATGGTAGGACAAATATTAATTCTGTTAGGCCTAAAGTTAATGCTGTTAGTTCTAATGTTAATACTGTTAGATCTAGACAGCCAGTATCTCAAAAGACCTCAAACAGTTTTAGTCCTAAAAGACCACAGATGAATCAAATTAATCAAAGAAGATTTTTTCAAATCACATCATCTGTAAGAAGACCCTTTGCAAAAACTACAGCACAAATGTCTCATTCTAATGCTGTAATGGGAATTTGGGGATCTGCTGTTAAGACCTCAGCAAGTTATAATTGGAGGAACTCTAGACCAAACTTCCATTATAACAGTGGACCGACTTTTATTAGAACTGTGGAATGGCTAAAGTCGCACAAGGCAGACCCAAGCCTGCAAATGCCTGGGTCCCTAAGAGAGAACTAATTTCTCGTTTCTCATGTGCAAACATCCACTGAAGAACTGGTAGATATAGTATATATGATAGTGTAGGTCAGGCACATTACAAGGTAACAAGGATCACTGGAGGACTTTGGAAGAATTCAATGGGGGATCTGCTACCATTTGGAGGGAGCAAAGCTACATATCGGTAAAGGAAAAAAAAAGTTTAGGTAATTTTAGATTTTGACAGTGTGTCTTTTGTAAAAGAAATTAGGACATATTACCTTTTCTCAATATCACAAATATGTGAAAACAGCACAAGGTTCTTTTTAACTGAAACGAATGTCTTGTTTGTGTCTTCAGACGTTAAGAGTCCTGCTGAAAATATTTGTCAGATAACTTTTAAAGGTCCCTATACACCATAATATGTACAGTTTGATATGAGATAAAAAAAAAAAATATAAAAGAAAAACCTCCCCCCCCCCCCCCCCCCACCCAGTGGCACACCCCCCCCCGTCCCTACGGCCCCCCCACCCCCACCGCCCCCCCAGTGTTCCCCCCGTGCCCCCCTAGTCCCAAACCCCCCCAACAAGGCCCCCAGCCACCCCATCTTCCCCCCTTCTTCCCGCTGAAGAAAAGCAACAATCGCAACACTGAAGACCCTACTCTTAGCAAAAGGTTTTGCCTGTTTGAATTGCAAAAGCCACAAATTGATGAATCTAAATAGGCATAGAAGGTTAGTCACATAATTATATAAAAACCTAAACAAACTTGTGAATGGAAACCTTGTCGAAGGGTCTAACCTCAAGGTTTTCAAAATGACCATACATGTGGTTGCCTGCCATAAAGGCATACAACACAGGTCCACCTGCAAATCCAAGTTAGAAAGATTAATCACTGAGGCACTACACACCTTGCCTATGCGCTTTTTGGTCCTACATCGATAAAAAACATTAATCATGCAAGTTATTGCCTTGTAATTACTGATGATTGTACCAGATTTAGTTGGGTATTCTTTTTGGCCTCTAAGGATGAAACTAGTGGCATTCTTCAGACCTTTATTAGGCAGATTGAAAACCAACTTAGTCATAGGGTTAAATCATTAGATCAAATAATGGCACTGAATTTAAGAAATAGAGATATGCTTGAATTTTATGGAAACAAGGGAATAAAACAAGAGTATAGCAATGCCAGAACTCCACAACAAGAATGGAGTTGCTGAAAGAATGAACAGAACCTAATTGAGGCTAGCGATAACTATGCTATGCAGATTCCTCTTACCAACACTTTTTGTGCCAGAAGCAGTTCAGTATACTGCTTTCTACAATTTTAATAGGGTAAGGTGACAAAACCTCAAACCAAAACTCCATATGAGATTTTGTTTGCCCAAACCATTTTAGCTACATAAACCTTTTGGAGTCATGTTACCATTTTAGGATACTCTTAGTGTCTTTGCAAAATTTGATGGAAAATCTGATGAAGGATTCCTTAGTTGGTTACTCTCTAAAATAGCAAAGCCTAATATGGTTTATAATTAGTAACCAAAAGAGTAGAATAAATATGCATGTTAATGTTTTCTTGAAGATAAACCCAATGTCAAAGAGTAGGATATAGATGGATGTTTGATGATTGACTATCTACTGATTCTATGAACTAATATACTGTATCTTTTGAGAATAAAGCTAACCACATGCCAAGGTACTTCATAGAAAACTAACAATGCAGGTACGTCACAAAATCCAAATTCTAATGCTTTTTTTCGGAGGAAAAAGATGAGGAGTAGAATTAATTGTTGTAACCATCTGCTGTAACCGAATCCTAAAGAAATAGTTGACTCAAGGACATCTTCCCACAAGTCCAAAGAAAGAAAGATCTTGACAGTCCCTCAGGCAAAGAGGAGAAGGTTTCCTCAACTGATACTTTAGAAGATAATCCTAAGATTCAAGCTTTATGAAGAGAGTTGGAACAAATTGCCCTAAAACATTTAGGGACAGTCCCTGAAAACAACTCTACCAGTACTCCTTCAGTTAATACTGGTAGTCAGACAGTTAATACTGGTAGGCTTGATCATGATGATTCACCTATGCCAGAGCTCAAAATCTTTCACAAGTCTGAGATAGGAATTTTTGATGAGGCATCTTATGATGAGGAGGGTGTGATAACTGACTTCAACAGTATTCTTACAGAAATTGAAGTCAGTCCTACTCTACACTTAGGATCAAAATATTCACCCAGAAGTCCAATACTTTGTGATCCTAATCAGGTGAGCAAACTAGAAGCAAAGTGCAAGAAAAAAAGGAGCTCATGCCTCCTTCTCAGTTATATTTAAAAGCACAAAGAAACAATCACAAAGATCAACACAGTGTTTTTTTGCACTGTTTTCTATCTCTGAGAACCTAAAAAGATTGCTGAAGCTTTACAAGATGACAGTTGGGTTCAAGCCATGCAAGAAGAACTTACAGTTCAAGCTACAACAAGTATGGGTTCTTGTAGATCTTCCACATGGAATGAAGGTGATTGGTACAAAGTGGGTCTACAGAATAAAGAGATGAACAGAGGATGTAGTTTGTGAGGAATAAACAAGATTGGTGCCCAGGTACACACAGGAAGAAGAATATTGACTATGCTGAGGTTTTTGCTCCTGGGTAAGAGATAGAAGCTATCAGGTAATTTTTTAGCCTTGCCTCATTATGGGTTACATAGTATTCCAAAATGGATTGTAAAAAGTGCTTTTCTGTATGGCAACTATAGATGAAGAGGTTTATGTCTCACAACATCTGGGTTTTGTTTGATCTGATCATCTACAATGGTTTATAAGGTGGATCAAAGCTTTGTATGGACTGCATCAAGCTCCTAGAGCCTTGGTATGCTACTAATCAACATTCCTAGAGAAGCATGGATACAAAGGGCACAATTGACAAGACTTATTCCATTAAAAGGGACAAAAATAAATATCATGCTGGTTCAGTGTAAAGTTGATGATATCATTTTTGGTTCTACCATAAGTACTTGGTGTGATATTTGAAGCCTTGAATTAAAAGCAGATTTCAGATGAGTTTCCATGGGAAAACTCACATTTTTCTAGGTCCTACAAGTCAAACAGAACAATGGAGAATCTTCAATATCTCAGGACAATATGTAGCGGATATACTCAAGAAATTTGATTTTGTAATGTGAAAGCCTGCAATAACACCATGGACGACCAAGGTGCCTCTGACAAAGGATGAGGAATCTATTGATGTAATGTACACACTTGACCAATCCATGATAGGTCCCTCATGTAATTAACTGCCTCTAGACCTGTTATAAATGTATGCAGTATGTGTTAGTTCATGTTATTCATGTAACTCCAAAGAACTTCATCATCTCAATCAGTTAAGAGAATCTTCAGTATCTTAAGGCAAACCAAACTTGGGCTTATGGATTCTAGGGAATCACCCTTTGACTTGGAAGCATTCTCTGATAGTGATATGGTAGGTCCAACCTTGACAGGAAATCCACAACAGGTGGTTGTCAATTTCTTGGACAAAGACTTATCTCATGGCAATGTAAGAAATAGACAATTGTGGATACTTCACAACTGAACTGAAAATGTACGCTGCAAATGCTGTGGACAAGTGTTGTGGGTCAAAAACAATTACTGGACTATGGTTTTTTCAATTTTCATTAATACCAAAATCCACATGACAACGAAAGCACAATCTAGCATGTGAAAAAATCTAGTATATCAAATCCCAAGACAAAGCACATCGAGATACGTCACCACTTTAAAGAGATTGAATATGAGAAAAAAGCTCATAAGTGTGGAGAAAAATTCACACAGACCTAAATGAGCGACCTATTGACTAACCTTTTGATAGGACCACGTTTAATACTTGGTGGGTTAGCATTGGTATGATAAACCCTAGCTACATTTAAGGGAGGCTTAGTTGTATATTTTTGTTTTATAATTCTGGTACTAAGTAGTCATTAAAAACTGTTAGTTAGTTCCTATTAACTACTGTAGTTAAGCAGTAATTAATACGGGTAGATTATTTCATTAATTCTGTCAATACCTCTTGCAACATAGGTTTACTTGTTCAAACTAATTTGTTTTTGTAGGCATAGCATGATGTAGCAGATGAATGGCAGCGTGATAAGGTTTTAGCTTTTGTACATCTTTAGTACATACTTAATTCTGGTTGCCAAAGATTAAATTCGTTGAATCTTAATTAATTTCTGTTTGACCAAAATTAATTCTGATTTGTAATTTTTAGTACCTGGTAAGGTTATTATTAAAGCTGGTTCGGAACTTTGACTTTCTTCTGCTTATCACTGTTTAAATGTTATCGATATAGATATTAAATTACGCTATTATCGTTCCAGCAGAAGCTAATATATAGATAAAGTTTGATTTCTCTTTCATACTTATCTTTTTATTGCTATCTCCTTTTCGCAAAGTAAAAATCTTCTTTAATTTTATAACGAAAATAGTCAAGCGTCCTGTTACCAGCATCTACAACCTCACTCGCATCAAAACCCAAGTAAACATTCATCCCTCTTATTGATACGGTTGTCTCATGGCCCAATTAAAATATTGTGACAAACACAATCAAGTGGGGTTTTTGCGCAAGCCTGACGAAAGTGCAGGGTTTGCTGAGATAGTGGATTTTCTCCGAGGTTCCAACCTCAGGTATGCCTTAACTTCTAATCCAACTATCTATGATTCCCTTGTAAAACAGTTTTGGCAGACTGCTACTACCAATACTATAGCTGATGGGACTCTAGAAATACATGCAACCATTGATACCATAGGGTACACAATCACTGAGGCGTCTATTAGAGATACACTTCAATTAGCAAAATTTTAAAAAAAAAAAAAAAAATATGATGCCCAGGTGATTACCATGTTGCCAAATGATGAAATTTTTGAGGGGATGGGGAAAATGAGTATCCAACTGATGAACCTTTACCTTTGGAAAGTTTATTCCAAACACCCAATGGAGATATATTAGTCCACCATCTTTTGCACGTATAAGCTCTAAAAGTGGTATATGGGATCAATTCGGTAGCAATATTGCAACTGGCTTCGTTTTGTCTATCCACTGATAAGTTTACTAATTTTTCCAAACTTTATTTTTGATGGTATGGTGGCAAATTTGAAAAGCAAGACGAAGTTTTTGATGTATCCTCGTTTTCTACAACTGATTTTGAATATTCAAACGGAAAACAAACACCTTTATCTGGACGTGACCCTGACTAAAAAAGATCTTTGGGAATATGAAAAGGGGTTTTCGAGGGGCACCAAGACCTTTATTGCCTGCTATGTTACTTGTTGCTACTACTAATCCAAATGCAGGTCAAGAACATCATGCTATGACTCAATCTCAACCATCAGCATCCACACTTCCAGTACCATCCACATCATCACCTCCAGTACAATCTCCACCACCTATCCCTGCATCCATACCTACACCTACACCTATACCTGAAACTGAACCTGCACCATTTGAACACACCTTTGAGGAGCCATCTCCTGTCCACCAACACTTCTCACCCCCACAAGAACAGGCTCACGAACAAATGACTATGGATGATTTACTTCACGTAGTTCCTCAGTTGATATCAAAAATTGACAGCCTGGAAACAGAACTCAAACAAACCAAGCTGACAATGGGGAATGCACTTGTGAAGTTAGTCCAAGGAAAGAAAGAAGCAGGAATGGTTTTGAAGGATAAATATGTTTTATCAGACTCTGAAGAGGAAGAAACATAAGGCCCAAGGAGAAAAGTCAAGATGAATCCTCTAGCTTCTATTGGTACAAGGACTGGTTACTCCTTCTATGACAAAATAAAATGCCTTCAGGGAAGGAACAAGTGGAAAACATAAGTCCTAATACTCTTAAGCATCCAAAACCTCTCTCCCAGGGTTGCCTCTCTAAAAGCCAAAGTCCAGAGATAAGGAAGGTAGATATAAGAGAAGAATAGAGAACTAAGGAAGAAGGTTGTCACAAGCTTGGTTTTTTCAAGAAGAGGTAGATACTGGTGCTAAAGAAGTTAAAACTCAGAAGTAGTTAATACTGCAGTATTAAACTTAGTACTGTTAGTGAACAAGATAGTACTGGCAGATGCTAAAATTTCTATCCTTCTCCTATAACGGCCAAAGAGCAGGAAAAGCCCTATGATCATTGAAAAACTCCTAAGAAGACAAAGAACAAATTTACAAGAGGAAGCAAGCCTTGCTAGAAGCAATCAGATTGGATACTTACAGTAAAGAGAGGGTGCTAAATCAAGTACATTTGGTTTCTCTCCTAGCATAAAGAATTGTAGAAAAAGAAGAAGTTAAATAAGCAACAAAAGAAAAGAAGAGCATCAAGTTCAATTGAAGCTCAGCATTACACAGAATGAAGAATTGGGATTTAAATTAGAAGCAAAGATTGAAGCTAATGCGAGTTGTCAAAAAGTATTGCTAGGAAGTGACCTACAAGGGAATATTATGCAAAGAAGATGGTTGATCTAGTAAATCAAAGGAAGAAATATTTTGCAGAGGAAAGAGCAAGAGCTAAAAGAAATAAGCCCATAACCCAATCACAACTGAAGACATATATGATGAATTACTTGAAGAATCAGGGGACATGGAAGTTATCTCAGCTAAAGAATTTGAGTTTTGAAGAAGTTAGGGAAGAATTTGATAAGCTAGTGAAACAGGTTGAATCTTTTGCACCAATAAACTTTGAAGCCACTAAAGCTAGTTTGAAAATATTTGGTAAAGAGATCCAGACAAAGACTACAAAAAGACTGAAAGATGATGAAGCAAAGGATGCTGAGCCAACCAAGAAGTCTGGAAAGAGGAGAAAACAGATGGCAATAAAAGGATTACATACAGACCTTGATAAGGATGATTCTAAAGATTCAGATGAAGTTAGTGAACAAGAAGATTCTGTCTTAGGTACTAAAATTCCTATTAATCCTGTTCCTGTAGATATGAAAGTTCACCAGTAATGCACCCAGTAAGATCACTCAATGCAAGAGAAAAAGGATTGTACCAAATAGTTAAAGGGAAGATAACTGATACCGTGTACATTAATTTTTGTGCTATGCTGAAGGATATATCCTAGATGATGATCTTACTGTGAATTATATATGAATTGTAAATGAAATATATATTGGGATGGATGGACCAGAGGATGAGCTAGAGAAGGTATTTTGGAAGTATTTAAAGAATATGTTTGAAGAACCTCTTAGTACAGATCCTATTTGGAGTTTGTTAAGTCAGCAAAGGATCATAAGTTAGAGATATTATGATACCTGTAGAGTACACTGTTTGAACTTGGAGTCAATGGATATATATATGTAAATTGAAAGAAATATCCTTTTTACCCCCTTAGGTGAGATAGCAAAACTATGCCTAAATAGAAACTTCAAGGAGGAAAACCAGATGAGGATTGCTATAAAATGTTGAAAATGATGGAAAAGCAAGCTGGTATTAGAATAGTGAAGTCTGAAGATTAGAAAGTTCTAGGATGAGATAAGAAGGATAACACTTGTTGGAGTGCTATGCACTAACCAACAAATGGATATCAGTTCACCATGTCTAAACTGACATAGTGACTGGCTAGTCCTAGAGCAAACGGCTCTTTGGTAAAGACTCTCTAATCCCGTTCTATGGTTACAACTACAAATAAGTTTGTATGGTTTTTCACTCACTATATCTTTTAAGTGAAGAGTTGGCTAGCCCACCAAGTTTATGGTTTGTGGTAAAGCTGGGTAAAACCATAACTAGTCCCTAAGATTATGGCTTAGTGTAAAGACAAATTATAAATCCATAATAAGATGTTGACACTTTACAAAAATGGATGGTATATCAACTCACCAAGTATCATGTACCAAAGCGTTTACATGGTCTATCAATGTACCATGGAATACTTTACCTTTTCTAGTGCCGAAAGGATTAACTAGCAAAGCAAAATGGCTATACGTAAAGGCATATCAAATCCGTTTATGGCTGTAATGGTTTGCCAAAAACCATATGGTATTCAACTCACCAATGTTTAATGTACTGAGAGTTGAAATGGTTTTTAGTCAACCATGGACATGTACCTTTCTGGTGGCCAAAGGACTGACTATACCAGAGTGAATGGCTAACTAGTAAAGAGACATCAAATCCATTTAAAAATTTTCAATGATTCACCTCTCACAGGAGTTAACACACCTGGAAGTGATGAGAATAGACTGAAACTATATGATTTGATGTACATATTGTCAATGTTGCTGATATGACGGATTGCTGAAGAAATTTGAAGAATAGTTGCTGCAAAGATTAAAAGGAGATGACTTGAGGTATTGCAGATCAAGAATAACTTGAAGAATTCTATTTACAACATCCTCAGAAAGCTTAAATTATTTAAAGTAAAGATCAAGAATGTATTGAAGGAACTTGAAGTTCACAAGTGAAGATCAAGTTAGGGGAGGATTGTTGGGAAATAGATTGTAAAAGACTTAATACTGGTAGTATAACAGTTAAGTCTGGTAGTAATAGTTAGTTCTGGTAGTACTGAGTTGATACTAGCAGTACTAAGTTAAGTCTGGCAATTACTAAAGTTTAGTACTGGTAAAGTAGCATACTAGAGTTAAGAACTGGTCATATTTAGTTAAGTCTGTTCATAGTTAAGTCTGTTTATTAACAGAATAAAATAGTTATCTTAGAAGATATCTTAGAGATATCTATAGGAAAGATTGTATTATCTTTCTCACACGGTTGAAAAACCCCTTAGGGTTTCCTGGTGTAAAAAAGGAACCCTAAGGCACAATATTATGTACGTGATTGAAATATCAATAAAGCATAGATCTTAATACAAATTAGATATTATATGTTTCTTCTTAATTCTTGTGTATAAGATTCCCCGCATTAACACTGATATTCATAGTCGGTTCGTCTCACATAGTTGATTTGGATTTATTCAAGTTAGCTATCGTCTTACAAAGGCTAATCAGATCCTAAACCAAGGACCTACACACCCATCTTAGCTCTCCCTCAAGGAGTTGATAACTTCATTGTTTATTGCGATGCGTCGCATAAAGGATTGGGTGTGGTATTGATGCAAAACTAGAAGGTGATTGCTTATGCATCACGACAGCTAAAAATTCATAGAAAAAAAGAACTACCTATGAATGGAACTTGGTGCAATGGTATTTGCTCTAAAGATTTGGAGGCACTACTTGTATGGAACCAAGTGTACGGTGTTCACAGATCATAAGAGTCTACAACACATACTTGACTAAAAGGAGTTGAATATGAGGCAACGACGTTGGTTAGAGTTGCTCGGTGATTACGATTGTGAGATTCGTTATCACCCAGGGAAAACAAATGTTGTTGCTGATGCTTTGAGCAGGAAGAGACAAATTAAACCATTAAGAGTCCTGAGCCTTAGTGATGACTATTGGTTTGGATCTTCCTAAACAGATCTTGAATGCTCAGACCGAAGCGCAGAAACCAGAGAATCTCGAGAACGAAGATGTAGGTGGTATGATCAGGAAGGATATACCGAGGGAAAAGTTAGAACCCCGCGCTGACGAACCTTATCTTAAACGGCAGGAGTTGGTTTGCTATTTATGTGTACTTGAGGACTGTGATCATGCACGAGTCCTACAAATCAAAATACTCCATCTATCCGGGTTCCGACAAGATGTACCAAGACATGAAGAAGCTATATTGGTGGCCCAATATAAAAGCCGACATCGCCACATATGTTATCAAATGTTTGACATGTGCTAGGGTCAAGGCCGAACACCAAAGGCCATCGGGTTTTTTGGTGCAACCCGAGATACCCCAATAGAAGTGGGATAACATCACAATGGATTTTATCACAAAGTTTCCTAAGTCATCGCAAGGCTATGACACCATTTGGGTGATTGTTGACCGACTTACTAAGTCTGCAATCTTCGTACCAATGAGGGAAACTGACCCCATGTAGAAGTTGGCAATGACGTACCTAAAGGAGGTAGTCATAAGGCATGGAATACCTGTCTTGATCATTTATGATTACGAGACCTAGATTCTCATCAAATTCTGAAGTCACTCAAGAAGGCCTGGTACTAACAGGATATGATCACTGCCTATCATCCAGAGACGGTCCGACAAAGCTAGAGGATATTCAAAACTCTCGAGATATGCTACGTGCTTCCGTAGCATCGACTTTGGAAAAGTTGGTTAGCAGTTACCATTAGTCCGAATATTTCCATGATAATAATAGTTATCATGCTAGCATCAAGGCTGCACCGTTTGAGGCACTGTACGGTCGAAAGTGTCGTTTACCTGTTTGTTGGGTCGAGGTTGGAGAGGTTTAACTCACCGGTCCAGACTTAGTTCAAGAGACAACCGAGAAGGTCATTCAGATCAAGCAGAGAATTCAAGCTGCTCGTGACCGACAAAAGAGCTACGCCAACTTAAAGCGCAAGCCGATGGAGTTTCAAGTTAGGGATAAGGTTATGCTCAGAGTTTCCCCTTGGAAAGGAGTTGTGCGTTTTGGCAAACGGGGAAAGTTAAACCTTAGTACGTTGAACCTTTCAAAGTGTTGAAAAAGGTTAGATCCGTTGCTTACAAGCACTGATTAGACAAGGGATCACTATTAGCATAAGCGGATTTAAGATAAGTTCCATCTAGAAAACCAGTTTTATTTCTAGTATTAATAGCCAATTTCATAGCAGCAGCCCATACTCTATAATTTTCAGTTCCAGTAAGCTTAACAGATATGATAGTATTAGAATTAAAATCACTAGTTTGTAAATGCAAAGGATTACCTAAATCCAAATTACTAATCTTATCATCACTAGAACTAGCACCAACCATGACGAAATAAACAGATAATCACAGATAAGCAAATACAAAGCAAAAAAATACACAAAAAACCAGACAACTATATAACCAATTAAAGAGCAACAAAAGATAAAGAAAGAATTGTAACATTTCTCAATTTCAGGTCATTTTACGACTCTATTATTCTTCACTATTTATTTTAGTCCAATACGCGTTTACTTTTAATTTAACTTTTAAGCTAAATCGCGTAGACTAGAAATAATCATTTAACGTAAACGGACACCAAATAAATTAAGGTTTACGTCAAGCAAGTGTTAGGTAATTATTAAGAAGATAATTATTGACTTTGCGCGTTTTATTTTTATTGGTCACGTAATAGGCTTACGTTTCGCAATAAAATACCTTTAGACACACCTCGGAAATACCTAGACTTACCTAGACTCAAACCAATACCCACTTTTAATCCTTAAACACAAAATTTATTCAATTCTTGTGTTCATATGTCACTTTGGCCGAAAATGGATAAACCAAACCCATAAACCACTCGTCCCATATGGTAAATCAACTAGGAAATCTTCTTATTGTCCCAACTAAGTACATGTACAACCTAAGTAATTAAAACATGTCCTTAATGTCTCCAAATTAGCTTAATGTACATTGGGTAATAACCATTTGGTCTCTTTTGTGTCTTGATACCCGCGGCTAGCCACAACACAACACACAAACCATAAGATTTCCAAATCCTAGTAAATCTTGTACCATAATCTTGTAATTAAGGATTGTACTAGGAGGTATTATCAATACCATGTGTGACTAACTAGAAAACCTTAAAACCACCTATTAGGGCACGGTTTGGTTTTGGTTTAGGACTAGAGAAAACTAACTAGCTCATAAGCCTATAAATACCCATCTAACTTGACATATAACACTCCTTGAAACTCATAAACACACAAACACTCTAAGCAAACAAACCATTTTGCTCTCTCTTGTTTTGGGTCACCATAGCCGAGACATAACACCCACACGAACATGATATCACACTCGAAACCAAGGATTTCAAGTGTTAACCTAGTAATCAAGAAGTGGGTTATACGTATAAGGGTTTGGAAGCAAGGAATGATTCAGGTTAAGCTAGGATCAAGTGTACACGTCGGGTTACCATACTACTCATACAAACTTAAATCCAAGACTCTAGGACTTTTGTAAGTCGTGTTCCAAGTTTACATATTCCTATTATACTTTCCTTCCTTGTTTGCTAGACATTTGGTCATGTTAGTTGTAATTAACAAACTAACGTGAGCATGTACGTGCATGATACAATCGTATATATATGGGTCACACACTTATTATATGTGTACATGATCTTGTGTGGTGCTAAAATGAGTAACATATATAAAACAAGGCTTAACAAGACTAGAGTTACATGTTTTCATTTAAAAATGAATTGCACGAAACCTATACGTAAATATTTTACGAAAACTCGATGGCTTGGTTTGGGAAAGAACATACTACCTAGTGGGACATTTGCATGAATAAAACGCGACCTATTTGAGGGTCAAATGAATCCAAAGTAATCGACACAAGGTCGAGTCCCACGAGCAACAAAAGCTACTACAGTGGACATATCTTGTTCACGGTTAGGCCGAAAGCCCACCAAGGGGACGACGTGGCTTATGGCTTAGCTTATTTTAGGATTAAAGTGCTTAAACAAGGGCTTAAGAGCTTATCGAACCCTAGCGAAACCTTATAAAACCTTTAATAAACTAAACGGACCCTTAATGGGCCTATTGGGCCCGACAGCCCACGAACGAGCCAAACAGGCCCAACAGCTAAGTAAGCTCTAACAGCTTATTGAGGAACTAAGACGGAATGTTAGGGCTTATTGGAAGTCAATAGAACTAATGGAGCCTAAGAGAACAAGCCCAAAGGCTTAGAAGACATATCTGGTTCATAATGGGCTTAAAATCCCATTAACAAGGCTTATTAGCTTAAAAATAAGCCGAACAGTAAAAACAGCTTAATTAAAATTTTAAGTACTTAATAAGATTAGGAAAAATAAGTTATATCATGTATAAACCTTTTTGGACTCTTCGGGCTAGAATTATCGGGCTAACGAGTCCAATAAGCTCAATATAAGCTCATCCGAGCTTATTTATAAGGTGCCACAGCTTAATCATCCAGTGTTCCCTTCCCATCTCGATTAAAGAAACAAAAGAAGGATGATGAGCGAGAGAAGTTCCTATCAATCTTTAAGCATATACATATCAATCTTCCATTACTGGAAGCTTTGAATCAAATGCCAAAAGGAGCTAAGGTTCTTAAGGATCTACATTCTACATAAGTTAAAATTAGAAAAGCATGCATCCTCGGTAACCCTTAGTGAAGAATGCTCAACCACTATCCAAAAGAACTTACCCAAAAAGAAAGGAGATCCTAGAAGTTTCACATTACCATGTCTTATTGGAACTCTATCAGTAAAGAATGCCTTGGCAGACTTAGGAGCAAGCATTAACCCCATGCCATACTCCTTTTTTCTACGATTGGGCATTTCAGAACTGAAACCGACAATGATGAGTATTCAACTTGCTGATAGATCCATTAAGTATCTGATAGGTATATGTGAAAACATATTAGTTAAGATTGACAAGTTCATTTTCCTAGTCGATTTTGTAATCCTGGAAATGGACGAAGATGCATCGGTCCTAATCATTCTGGAGCGGCCATTCCTAGCCACGGCTCGCACATTCATAGATGTACACGATTGGATGTTAAGCTTAAGGGTTGGCGAGGAAAGTGTCACCCTCAACATAGGAGAATCCATGAAATTTGCCTTATCTTGGGGTTGTTTGTATTATACTTCGCGTCACTCTGATGAATTGGTGCAACAACAATGGATTGACACCCTAAATCATGATAGCAATTGGATCAATAACGAAGAAGAGAACAACGCTGAAGAGGTACAAGCCGCCTCTTTCTACCCAAGAAAGGAACCAATCAAGCCTTTAGAATGGAAGGTTCCAGAAAATAAGTTGAAACCCTCGATGGAAGAGCCACCAAAAGTGGAGTTAAAGGCACTACCCGATCATTTGGAGTATGTCTTCCTTCAAAGAGACGACCAACTCCTAGTAGTTATCTCCTCTTCCTTATCCCCTCTAGAAAAAAATAAGCTCTTAAAGGTTATGAAGTCTCACAAGAAAGCCATTGCATGGGGCATCTCTAATATCAAAGGGATAGATCCTTCTTTTTATACTCACAAAATACTTATGGAAGAAGTATATAAGCCTTGTGTACAACCATTAAAGAAGATTGAATCCAAACATGAAGGAGTTGTGAAGAAAGGTTTTATCAACTTTTAGATGTGTATAATTTACCCATATCTGATAGTCAATGGGTGAGTCCTGTACAAGTGGTACCAAAGAAGGATGGTATGACAGTAGTTAGGAATGAAAAAACAACTCATCCCTCAACGCACTGTCACAGGTTGGAGAGTACGCATTGATTATCAGGAAAACTGATTGACATGTCAAGGTAAAGATCATTTTTATCTTCTATTCATTGAGCAAATGCTTGAGCGACTCGCCGGTCATGACTACTATTGTTTTCTAGATGGATTTTCGAGTTGCTTCTAAATTCCAATTGCTCCGGAGGACCAGGAAAAAACAACATTTACATGTCCATATGTCACATTTTCGCATCGTAGAATGCCATTTGGATTATGCAATGCACCTGCAACATTTCAAAGATGCATGATGGCTATTTTACATGAACTAATAAAAAATAGCATAAAAGTTTTCATGGATGATTTTTCTGTTTTTGGAAGTTCCTTTGACCATTGTTTGTCAAATCTTGATAAAATGCTCACTCGTTGTGAGGAAAATAACTTAGTTCTTAACTGGGAAAAGTGTCATTTTATGGTCAAGGAAGGTATCGTCTTAGGGCACAAGATATCTCGTGTTGGAATTGTGGTAGATAGGGCAAAAATTAAAGCTATATCAAAACCTCCTCACCCTACTAATGTCAAGTCAATTTGAAGTTTCTTGGGTCATGCAGGGTTCAATCATCGTTTCATAAAGGGTTTTTCAAAAATTTCACGACCTATGACCTAACTGCTAATGAAGGATGCAAAATTCGATTTTTTTGTTGATTATGTTGAGGCTTTCAAAATCCTGAAGAAGGAGTTAACTAAAGTTCCAATTATGGTCAAACCGGATTGGTCTTTACTCTTTGAGTTAATGTGTGATGCAAGTGATTATGCGATAGGTGTCGTGCTGGGATAAGGAAGCGGGGAGTATTTTCAGCCAATTTACTATGTGAGAAAAACAATAACTAAGGCTTAGGAGAATTATACTACCACTGAGAAGGAACTCCTGCTGTTATCTTTGCTTTTGATAAAATTAGGTAATATCTCGTTCTTTCTAAAACGATAGTCTACATCGACCATTCTGCTCTTTGATATCTTTTCTCTAAACAAGATACACATCCTCGTCTCATTCATTGGATACTTCTCCTACAAGAATTCGACATCGAGATTCGAGACAAGAAAGTTGTAGAAAATCTAGCTGCTGATTACCTTTCTCGTCTTGAAAATCATGAAATTGAAGAACTTAATCAGGCCAAAATTGATGATACATTTCTTTATGATACATTTCCTGATGAGTCTCTTATCAAACTAGATTTTGGTTTAGAAGAACCTTGGTTTGCTGATTTCACAAACTATCTTGGGATAAAAAGAATTACCAAATGGTATGACCATCCAAGAAAGGAAGAAATTCTTTTTTGATTTGAAATATTACTTTTGGGATAACCCCTATCTTTTTAAAGTATGTGCAGATCAGATAATTCGTCGATGTATGTTTGTGTAGGAAGCTAAACAAATCCTTTATCACTGTCACCTTGGACCTGCTGGTGGTCATAATGGAACCAACTCAACAGCTAAAAAATTGTCTGAATGTGGTTTCTATTATCCTAAAATTTACAAAGATGCTCATGAATTTGTAAAAGGCATGTGACACATGCAACGAGTAGGAAAACATTTCCAACCCATAACGGAAAAAATGCCTCAAAACTCTATACAAGTGTGTTTAAAGTTTTCGACGTTTGATGGTATTGAATTCATGGGCCCTTTCAACCTCTTTGCCGGGAATAAGTACATTTTAGTGGCGATCGACTATGTCTCAAAATGGACTGAAGCGCAAGCTCTACCTACTAATGATACTAGAGTGGCTGTCAAGTTCCTAAAAAGACTTTTCTCTCAATCCAGTATCCCTAAAGCTCTAATAAGTGATAGGGGAGGCCACTTCTGTAATCACCAATTAGAAAAGGGGTTATAATGTTTTGGGGTAACTCATAGGTTTTTGACGGCACATCATCCATAAACAAGTGGTCAAGTAGAGAATACCAATCATGCTCTCAAGCGGATTTTAGAGAAAAATATTGAAACCAATCAAAAAAATTAGGTGGACAAACTATATGATGCATTAGGGGCATTTCGAACTGCTTTTAAAAAGCCTATTGGTTCAATACCGTCTAGGATGGTTTATGGTAAGGCATGTCATCTACCCGTCAAAATCGAACACAAAGCATTTTTGGGCATTAAAAATGTGCAATACGGATCTTTCTGAAGTAGATGTGGAAAGATACAATCAACTTAATGAGTTGAAAGATTTAAGGCTTCAAGCCTCTGAGACTTCCAAGACGTACAAAAAGCGTACCAAGAAGTGACATGATAATCGTCTCAAGGATAAGAAAGAATTTCAAACAGGTGATCGTGTACTTGTCTTTAACTCAAGATTCAAACTCTTTTCGGGCAAACTTAGGTCTTGATGGTCTAGTCCTTTTACGGTAAAACAAACATATCCGTATGGAACTATAGAATTATTTAACCGTGATTGAACAAGCTTTAAGGTAAATGGTTATAGGGTGAAACATCACCATGAAGAACCATTTAAACAAAATGGCAAGCAAAACATTGCCTCAGGTTAAAAGAAATTTATCTGGAAGGTTGAGTCTAGCGACAAGACTCGTAAATAAAGAAAAGTGCTTGTTGGGAGACAATCCGTCTATTTAATTTTATGCATGTTAGGAGTGTGACTCTATTCACTTAATACATATAAATAAATATATAAATACGTAATAAGGATAAGATCAATAATAGTAGAGATAAGTATTCCGTGAGGCTTTCAAAAGATTTCACTTTTGACCAAAGCAAAACCCTAAAAACCTACCCGGGTCGTTTCCCAACGAGGCGTGAATTGAGAATCGGTTACGTTCGTGATCGCGTTTTTGAATGCTTTTAAAGTTTTTGGGTTTGGATTCTAATTCTACTGATAATAAGCAAAGAAAAGTAAAGAAAACCTAAAAACGAAAGCAACTAAAGCTTAAAACCTAAAAACGATAACGGGATTCAAATCCCGTTCTTTAAAAAACTAAATTCTACAAAACTAACCCTACAAACGCAAATTTAATTTTCCTAAGTCCTAAATGATAAAAGAATTTTTTTTAAAAGAATTATATTTTTTTTACTTTTATTTAATTTTTTATGAATTAAAAACTGTTTTAATCTAAATTAAATATTACAAATACTAAACGAATTTGGAAAATTCTAAAAAAATGTAGGAAAATGCTTTAAGCTATGTAGAATGCAACAAAATTAATAACTATGAAAAACAACTTATAAATAAGCTGTAAATAAGCCCAAAAGTGGCTCTGAAAAGGCTTAATGGAGAAAAAGGGTTAAAAGAATAATAAGGTGAAGGGATGACAGAAAAGTCCCAAGGGCGAGTGTGTAGTAGAGGTGTGTGTTAAATATGTTGGTTGAGTTGGTTGAGGTCCAGGGTTCGAGTCTTGTGCTCACCTTGGACTTCCCAACTCCCAAGGTATTTTTATTTGCTAAATTTTTTTTACAACTTTTTATATAAGCAAATTTTAAGCAACTTTTGTAAAAAGACTTTTTATTAAAACCTCAAATAAGCATAAAATAAGCTAAAAAGGTTGACAGAGATGGTTTTTTTACACTAAGTCCTAAAGAGCCAAACTGTTAAGCATTTTATAGACTTAAAAAGCTAATAAAAAGTAAATAAGCTAAAAACAGGCAATAAGCTATACCTAATAAGCCCTATGTAACAAAAATAAGCAAATAAGATAAGCTAATCCTAGCTTAAAATGACAGAACCTTTAAAAGTCTTTTAAACTTAAAATTCTAAACTAAAAGTGCTAATAAGCTTAAATAAGCACTACCCTCAGATAAATAAGCCAACAATGACAAAAACCTAACCTATTAAGCAGATCAAAGCACAATTTAAGCAATCCTATCAAACCATAAGCTCAAATAAGCTAATAAGCAACTAGTCCAAAATTAGTGATCAAACAGCCTAAGGAGCCACTTTTGAGCTTATTTTTAAGCTAAAAGAAGGAATTTTATGGCAAAATGACTTATAGCACTTAAAAGCTTATCCAATAAGATATCTAAATCAGCAAAGAAAAATGAATTTGAAACTCAAATAAGCTATGAAAAAGCTAAATGAAAAGGTTGTTTTAGACATAATGCAACTTTTTTTTTCCATAAGAAAACTTGGCTTATGCAGCCTTAAATTTTAAGCTGGAAAAACAAATTAAAAATATAAAATAAGTTGAAACAGATCAAATTTAAGCTACAAACTACTTTTTCAAGAATTTTCAAAAGCTAAAACTAACTTTAGCTTATCTAATTTTGTGAATGAAAAAGGACTTTTATCTTTTGAAAAATAACTTGATACCTTTGACAGTTTTGAACCCAAATCACAAATGCAAATGCAAATTTAAACTATTCATATCCTACTGCATACTTAACCAAAAACAACCATGAAAACAACTCTAAATTGCTACTAAAGAAGATCTAAGCTCATTAGCCGTTTCAGAGCTAATAAAAACCACAGATTCAAAGTATTCACAGTTGACTCCTCAAAACTGATTTAGAAACTTTTAAACCTTTTAAAAAATGATTAAAACAAGTTAAAAGAGTTTGTTAAAGTTGGCTTAGTTACCTAAAATAGTTTTTCAACCAAATTGACCCATTTTAGCTACCGACCCAAACACCCCTTTAAGTTATAGAAATCCTTTTTAAAGCTAGTTTAGACTGATTTAAGCTAAAACCATGAAAAACAGATATCCAACAAGCAATTTTAAGCACTAATAAGCATTCAGAGCACAGAAATAAGCACATATAAATAAGCAAAGTGAAATAAACAGAATTAAAGCTACATAAGACATATTTAACTTAAAACCTAACTACATGACATATAGGTAACAAGCAAGCCTAAATAAGCATAAAACAACATAAATAAGCAGTAAATAAGCAATAAGCACTTTTAAGCTAAAAATGAGGAAATTAGGACTTAAACCCCTTGATTAAAACAGGGATAAAAGGGCTCTTAGAGAGCTTATCTTCAAGCTCTAGCTTGTGTAAAACAAGCTAGTAAAAAGCCTATAAGCCCTTCCCTTTTTGGCTTATCTTCCAACTTGAGCTTTTTGAGTGAATTTTGAGGTAAAAAGGAATTAGGCACTATAAGTTATTGAAAAACTTATAGTGCTTAAGTCAACAGCTTAAGTAAGTTAAAAAGAGTTTATGTGACCTTATAAAATAGTTTTATAAAATAAAATGCTTAATATTAAAAAAGAAACAGGATTTAACTTAAGAACATATATTTCATTAACTTAAAAATAAGAGTACAAGACTTTAAAAAAAATACAATAAACTTAAAAACTTAATATAAGCTAAAAATTAAAAAACTCGATGCCTTTTGGCTTATAAAGGGTTCCTATTTATAGCCGAACTAGAATTCTTGGAGTCTTTGAAGTGTGTTTCTTCTCTGAGAGCTTGAGGAGGTGTGTTTCTTGTGTGATGAGGTCAAAGCTTTCATCTCAGCCATTGAATTTGAGTGCTCTCTAAGTTCATCATCACAGCCATTGATTTTGCTGTCTTATTCATGGATGAATGGTGTATAAGGGGATTACCAAGGTGGCAAATGAGCCCATGTGAAGTGAGGTTGAGGGGGAAAGAGATGTTTTTGTCTGTGGGTGCATAAGTCGAGGTAAAAATTGACAGGGAAGGTAAATAGTAGAAGGGGTGGGAAAATTGATTTGGGTTTGTTTGTATCTGTTTTGGTATAACAGGGTAAAGGTTTGTGGGTTTGGAAAGAATAGCCCCTGAACTTGTATTGTTTGATTGCATAGATGGTCCTTTGTGGTGTAAAAGTTTGAAGGAGTTGGCAAGAATGGCCCTTGAGGTTGTATGTATGTGTTGCACCCACAATCTTTAAAGGACTAACGATGTAATGAACATAACAGCTATATAGTGGGGCTGTTAAGTCAGTATCCAGTTAAGGAAATGGGCTAGTTGGGCCTGTTTTAATTTTATGCATTTTGGGCCCTTTAGCTTCTAAGTCTTGATAACAAATAACTTAATAGGCTGCTCCGGCCCATTAGATGGATGCGGGTTGGCTCATTAAGTATTTCTTTGGTTTTGGCATCGACTTTGACTTTGACTTTGGTTGACTTTTTGGTTGACTTTGACTTGTACACGCTTTTCCATTCCGTGCTCAGTTTTGTCCGTTTTGGCTTCTTTTTTGTCCTTTTTGTTGATATTCGTTTCCTACACAATATAAATGCAAAACACACAAATACAATGTATTTTTGTATGTTTTTGGTATTTTAAGTCCGTTTTTATAGGCAAAGGGTATGTGTAATTAAACACTATACCAAAAATCACCCCATACTAATACTATTGTCGTCTCTGTTCCTCACGCTATGCTACAAGTAAGCACTTAGAAAAAACCAAGAATCTCAAACACCCGTTGACATATATTACTCGAAAAGTAGCTAAGTGTTGATCGAGGGAATTAAAGTATCAATAGTTTGGAAAAGCCTGTTTTGACATTTTTATAATTTTACACTTATTCACACACATATTTTTGTATTTTTCCTTTTTCTCATTTTTTGTACTTTTTTTTAAAGCAACTAACTAACATATTTGACTTTCGTTATTTTTATAACTTTTAGGGATCATAGGAACAAGAAAACATTTCATTCTAAGTGCCAAGAAGGATCAAATTACATCGTTCCGGATTTTCTCTTATTCCAACCAAGCAACAAAATAAACAAAATAACCGTTAAATATAAGTTATGATGGTAAACACTACTCATATATGTAACTTGTGAACTTTTCGCTCCCGACAATTATTATATCTTAGGTGAATGTGCTTATTTCGAATTTCAACTATGGATCAACGTTTTGCAAAATTTCTATGCTTCACGTTCCACCCGAGAATAATGAGTTTGAAGGCGGACTCATCCATGTAGCGAACTTTCGTTCTTGCCATGTTACAACCTTGCACGGCTATAAGTGACCAGGCTTTTGACACCCCACAGAGACTAGTATCGGGACTCACGGACCTTTGGTTTCAAAGACTCTTAGGTTTCCCGTTTATACATAAAATCACAACTTAAAACGAAATAATCTTAGTTCAAAAGCATATTTAAATTTAAGAAAAAGAGATTTTCCCTATATTTATTATTCACGTTTACTAATGAAATCCCTATATAATTACACATCCATTAAACTAATGAAATCCTTGACCTTTTAGAAGGCTTGAAACAATCAGTTGTGGAGCCAGCAAGATTGTAGCAAAAGTTTTCCAGTCTCGGATAAATACTCATGTGCTATTTAGGAAGACTGCAACATCGGTTGTGAGCTGGCAAGATGCAGTAAACTTTTATTTGCCCTCAATTTCATTATTATTATTAACTCAATTTTTCATCACTTGTTTCTTTTTTTATTTTTTATACCATGATATAGAGAAAGTTATCATTTTAGAAAATTTATGTATAAAATTTGAACTTAAAATTATTGGATTATCGATATACTTTAAAATGTTGATTTAAGTTAGTATTTTTTGAAATAGAGCACGTATTATTAATCCGGTTAGAAGCTTATGGGAGAGGAAAAGCCACAAATTACACTTATGAGCTTTTAAGATTTCCAAATAATCCTTGTTTAGCATCCAACTCATTATACTTAACTCTATCATTTTTCGTCATTCGTGAATTTCCGCGTATGCTTAGTTTCAAAGTTAAGGAACAAGCTAGAGCTCAACACGCGCGATCGAGTTAAAATTTATTCTTATTCTACCCAACAAGAAAGTCAAAATTGTGATAAAACACTTATTTTATTTTTGAAATTTTTGAATTTTTTTTGGTATTTTGGTGGTAAAAACGGGATTACATGAAAACAACGGCTGCAGGCACAATCAAATCAATAGATCCCCCCATACTAGAACTAAACATTGTCCTGAATGTTTTAAAAAGGGTCTCTATGTAAATCCTAAGCCGTTTATTAAGTATGCTCAAAGATAAACGTTAGTCGATAAGATTAGGATATTGGATTCCCAAAATGAAGCTGAGAATTTGAAGATCGAGTGATCGAAGGACAAAAATACGAGCACGAGTCTTCAAAATCCGGGCAATCCTGGACATACAACACAAAACAAAGCACGGAAAATGGAAGAGGCGAGCCTCTCACACAACACACTTATTCATTACTACTATATAATTATATAAGGATAAGCATGG
This sequence comes from Tanacetum coccineum, assembly GCA_026074375.1. NCBI lineage: Eukaryota > Viridiplantae > Streptophyta > Magnoliopsida > Asterales > Asteraceae > Tanacetum > Tanacetum coccineum. The sequence continues at coordinate 48,067 of BQNB010002055.1, read as the reverse complement.
GTTGCCACCCACGAAGTGCTTGTTTACGGTTACTTAGCTTGACCCGATCCCCCATACTTGAACTGGTCAAGGGGGATAGAAATGGAGACACAGAACATCCAAAACACGGATGTTCCTCATCCTTAAGAGCAAGAGAAAAATCTCCATGGGCTCAAAATATTTTAATGACTTTGAATGCTTTAGGTGCCCCGATGAGATAATTCCGGGAGGAGAAGAGAAGTTATGAAACTCCTTTAGAAGTGTTAGAATCCCGGGGTGAAACTTTTTCCTCATTTTTGAATTGAAAAACGAGAGTATAGTAGGAGTTTCAGACCCTGAGATCTTCTTTGTGGAAAGGGGGGGGAGGGGGGGAGGGGGGGGGGGGGGGGGGGGGGGGGGGGGGGGGGGGGGGGGGGGCGGGGGGGGGGGGAAGTTCATAAAGAGGAGGATTAAAATCCTCAAGAATTAAAGAAGCATTAGTGGTCTTCTTTACATTCTTTACACAGTTGGTGACTCGAATAGTGATTTCAAAAAGTTTCTCTATGAATGAGTATTACCAGGATTAAATCTTTGTCCTTGTTAATCGGTTGAAAGGCTAAGCATCAACCTCAGAAATATACTCATAGAATAACCGGTTCGACACTTGGGGGAAGAAGGAAATAACTTGATCTAGGGGGATCAAGTTTCATCAATCAAGAGTTTAGACTCTTTGATTTTATCTTCCTTGGAGTCAAATGGATCATCATAAACATCATCATTATCGGACTCAAGTTCAACAAGATCATCATCGACATCATCATATAATGGTGGAGATGAATAATCAAGAGTATGTTCATCGGTGAACATCTCAGGAATGGTATCAACAAGATTGTTATTAGGATCTGCAAGATTACCCTCATCAACCGAATCCTCGAGAATAGAATCCATTTCCTTGGTAGGATCATTGTTAAGCAAATATTCTATTTCTCTAAGATCGGATTCGATATCAAAAGGAAGATCATCATTTCCCGGTGGAAATGTGATAAGAGCGAGTTCATCGACGAACTCCTCGAGTAAAAGGTCGACAGGATCATCATTTCCCGGTGGAAATGAATCACTTGCGAGATAAGCTTCGAATTCTTCCCAAATTAAATCACTTTCTTCGAAGGAAGTAATTGTGGGGGAAGAAGAAGACTTGGTCACGGGTTCCAAAATCGGAGTGGGATTGCCACTCAATAGATTGATAACTTCCGGTGAAGTTAAATCGGTATGAGAAGAAAAAGTGGGATTGCCACTTTGATGATTTGTTGCCTTTTCATTTGCAAATAAGTCCTCAAGATAATCTTTATGAGAGACATTGTAGATGTCAATCATGTTGATTGATTCTTTTTTAGGCTTGTTAGAATAGCTTGAAGTATCATGTCTCATATTCAAGATTAATCTTTCATCACCGTCACGGAGAATCATTTCTTCTCCGTGTACTCAGATCACAAGCACGAAAACGGTCCGTAAGAAAGGTTTCCCATGGGAGGGTGGACCGAGGATCGCTTTCATAATCAATGATGACAAAATCAGCGGGGAATGTAAACTTTTCAACCGGAACAAAGACATCCCTTGCAATTCCAGCCGATGTACAATGGCACCGGTTAGCGAGTTCATGGGTCATGAGGAGTGGAAAAATAAGCTCGGGTAAACCTAACGTTTTCCAAACCGAGAGTGGCATCAAGTTGATGCTAGCACCTAGATCGGCTAGGGCTTTGCACTTGAGCTCACTAAAACCACACGGAATGAGAAATTTCCCAGGGTCTCCTAGTTTCTCGAGTGAGTTACTTTTAAGATAACCGCTGAGAATTTCATTAAGGGTTGTTGTTTTGCAAGTCTAAAAGTTTCTCTTTATTGGAAAGGAGACTTTTAAGCATCTTTTGGTATTTCGGGATAAGAATCAAAGCATCAGCAAGAGAGATGTTGATGTGAAGTTGTTTGAACATTTGCCAAAATTTGTGAATTTGGACTTAACTTTCTCTTGTGTTTTTATTGGTGCATTCTTGAAGGATATAAAGGATATTAGGGTGAAGTGGAATACCTTTTGTGCACCACATAATTCTTTAGAGAGTTGGTTTAGTTTTTGGACAGAGGAGGATGGGACCTTAATGGTATGACTCTAGCGAGTTCTGGGTTCTGTTTAAGTCTCCCTCTTACCGTTTCATCCTCTTCGGAATTAATGAATGGTGGAGACATAGGAACGGAAGGTCTTCAAAAGGAAACAAGACCACTTTGGTGTTGATGGCTTTCAATAAACTTTCGGGTTAGCAAAATGGTGTTTCTAGGAGAGATCCCGTACCGAAGTTAGGGAAGCGGTGTTCATTTGGAAAAAACTAGCCATCATGTTCTTAAGCTCATTGGTTTGATTAGACATTGAAGCTTGAATCGAAGTTTGCATTTCATTTCTTAACTCATTTTTTACATTGTTAATTTGAGCTTGCATGGCTTTTATTAACATCATTTATCTTCTTAATTTTCTCCAACTCACTTAAAGGAACAATAATTATATAAAAGTGGGCAAAATAGATGGGATAAATGATATAATAAAGTGACATTATTTGAATTCATCAAATATCCCCCCACTTGAATCCTACTTGTCCTTAAGTAGACTTTAGAAAAAGTTTTAGTTTATAAAAATATGTCCCAACCGGAGTTGAGGATTTTTTCGTTTAAACATCGTTTTGTCCTAATCACCTATACATAAAACAATGTACCCTCCAAATATGGAAATGATAAAAACACTCAGACATCACTTAAATAATCTAGGGGTGCTGTATACCATTTAAGTAGTACATTAATTGTGCTCGGTGTGATTAGCTTGTATTCATAGGCTTGGCACGGATACACGATCTCCACGCTAAAGCTATGGAAGAACAAGTCAAAAGCTAAATTAGTTAAGAAGGCTTACGGTTGATCATTCAACAGTCTTTCACCATAAGTACCACACCAACAAGGCAGCTGTATCGTACATACATGGCCGTAATGACGAAATAGACATATACAATCGAACATTCCCTGTTTCGTGTTACCACGCCGGTTAGGTGAAGAATGATATAGGGTAGGGTCTTCTAACTTTCACCGAAAGTCTCAATCCAACGAGGCAACTAAGACATGCATACATGGCCGGATGGAATAGACATGCATGCTTGATAAGTGCTTAATTACACATATCTTTTACCTCTAAAAACGAGCTTAAATGACCAAAAACAGACAAAAAACTGCCAAATATATGTTTGTTTTGCATTTGTATTGTGCAGGAAGTGGATATCATCAAAAAGACAGAAAACCAAGCCAAAATGACAAAACTGAGCATGGAATGGAAAAGACTGTGCAAAATCAAGGCCAAAGTCCAAAAATGTCAAAGTCAGAGTCAATACTGAAGAATCAGCAGTCAAACCGGAGCCGGAACTGAAGAATACTATTGAATGCAATCTTAACCCATCTGATGGGCCGGGAAAGCCCAATAGTATATTTATGAAGACTGTGAAGACCAAATGGGCCCTCAATCAATTACAACAGCCCATTTGTGTGCAATTGACAAAGACTGTGAAGACTTTGAAGGCCCAATCCTAGCCCAGTTACAGCCAATCTCAGCCATTGTACACACAAAACCCACTCCTATACCTTATTGGGCCTTAAAAAGCCCAATAACATAAGCCTGTACCTTATTGGGCCCAAACCCAAACCCAGTGGGCCCAATACAAACCCAAGCCCAACAAAAGCCCACATTCAATTTTTATAAACCTTAGGGACCAAAATTGCCAAGTTTTGAAAGTTGTTTTATTAAGAAAAATAGGAAAATAAAACACAAGGGCTAGTGTTGCAAATTGCTTAAACCTTCTTTATTTCTTTTAAGTTAAAACAGCAGGGACTGAAATTGCAATTAACTAAAACTCTTTTAGTTATAAAACAGCAGGGACCATTGTTGTAATTAACCAAAACCTTTTTTGTTTCCTTTTAGTTATAAACCACAAGGGCCATTTGTGTTATTTTCTAAACCTCTATTATAACTAAAAACCCGGCCAAAATAAAATGAAAAGAGGAAGAAACATGGGGGACCAAACTTGCATCATCTCCAAAGATTTCTTTTAAACCTGCAACCAACAAACCGTACCCGCCAAATCCTAAACTACCATTTCCCACGGTTTTTCTTCCCAAACCACCTCTCAAGTACCTACCACAGCTCACCCTCACCTTTCCCCACAACCCACAACCCTATAACCCTCTCCCTGGCACAAACACTCAACCCCGTACCCCCCATCCATGGCTGAGAGTGATGCAAGGCAAACCAAGGGTTAGGATTGATTGGGGGGACATTACACTTCACAAGAAACACAACCCAAGTCCAAGTAAAGGCTGGGAGCCTCTATAAAAGGAAGAAAAGCAAGCCGAAGTGAATTGCACCATGTTTTAGTTTAATTTTAATTTAAGTATTTCTTTTAAGCATTATTGTACTTCAGTTGTATTTTAAAAAGTTTATGTTGTAATATCTTGAATTTGAATGAAAGTTAAGAGTTTTTCTTTGAAAAATTGAAGTTTGTCACTGTCGAAGTTTAAAGATTAATATAAACCTTTTGATTCTGTTTAAACTTATGTAAGAGTGTGTTAAAGTGATTAAACCCCACTTATAATTACATTTCTAAGCTTTCCTTACCATAAAATCAGCTAAAATACATTTTTTATAAAATAAGGGAGTGTTTGGTTTTGACTGTAAAATGGGTCAAAACAGGTTGCTTATGGGTCAAACACACTCAGCCATCTTTGGCTAAGTGTGTGGGCTTATTTAGGCTAGGTTAATCAAAATTTTTAGTAAAAAAATAAATTTTTGAGCACCCTTGATATTCTGTCAAAAATCTATAAAGTTTTAGTGTGCTAAACAGCTTAAGCTGTTTAAACAGCTTAAGCATACCTCTCTTGTGTTATTTTAGTCATAACTAGCTAAAAAGAAGACCCCTTTGCTCTGTCACATTTTAAAATTACCAAGTAACATCAAGTAAGTAGTATCAATTTCTTGAAAAACTCAAATTTCAAGCCAAAAAAACCACAGCGTTTTAGTCAATCCTTAATAGCAAAAAGTTTAGAATTAAGTCTCATTTACATGCCTATTCTTCTGTTCCTTAGGCGTTTGAATTTTGGGTAACAGGCTCGAAATTAGCTTATTTTACATAAGCCCAAAGTAAAGCCCTTAAGCCACCATTGTGAACCTCCCCTGGTGCTGGAGAGCACCAGGTTTTCAAGCCCCCTTTTCTAGCTTAATTGCATTAATCCATAAGACATTAGTGCCTATTTTAATATAGTACTAATAGGTAGGTCCATTTCTAGGTGTTAATCACATAAATCCCTTATATAGCTTAGATATATACTTATATAGTGCTTAAAGTTTCACCATTTTCTGTTTTTCTTGAAACTGCTAGTAAAGCAAATTAAAATTCCAGCTATCATAGGGCTTGATTTATAGAGACCTTAGCTATAATTAGGAATAACCTTTTCCCGTCTAGTAGCTTCATATCCCATTTTGTCTAGCTTATTTTGTAGCTTAAATCCCAAAAAGAAAAGAGAAATATAAGCTGGTTAAATCATTTTTAAATGCCTGCTGTCAAAAAAGGCTTAAATTTCTGGCTTATCTAGTGAGATTCAGCACTAGTGCTTATTATGAAAAATGTTCCCTATAAGCTCCTCTAGAAGTTTGCTGTTTTGAGTTTTGTCTAATAAGTACTTTGGACTTAACTTGTAATCGGGGTAGTACTCAGGGACCATTTGTGTAATTTTATCTTTCATAGTTTATATAACTGTTGTTTCCCTGTGGTTAGTATCCTGTTACCCCGCTTGTCCTTGTTGTCCTTATCACGTTAGTCCTTTAGTTATAAACACAGTTTAGTTTATTTTAATTTAAATAATAAATTAGGTTAATATTAGATTAGTTAATTACTTTTAATTAAATCAGTAAAAATTAGATGGCTTTTTAGGATTTTTATCTTTTTTATAACTTTATTTTATTTATTGTAATTTTCTAGAATTTTTATAACATTAATTTTTGTCTTTTTCTAATTTCTAAGTTTTAATTAGTTAATAATCTTTAAAAATTTATAAAAAATCCAAAAATTAATAAAAAAATATTTTTCTTTTTTACAAAATTTTCTTTTGTCATTTAGTGTCTAGGAAAAATATAAAATTTAGTGTAGGCTTAATTTTTCTTAAATTTCAGTTTTAGACCCGTTTTTACCGGGTGCGTTTTACCGTTTCTTTTTCTTTTCGTTTAGCATTCAAACGACCTCCCGTTTTATTTCTAGATTTGCCTTATATTTACAGTTAAGTTAATTAGAATTTAATTTTGATGTTTAATTTAATTTAGCATTTATTTTCTTAATTTTTAATATTTAGGTTTCCCGATACCTTTTTCTGTTCCCCGTATTTAGTAATAGATTTAATTTTAAGATTTCCCAATAACAAATTTTGTTCCCGTATTTGTAAGATCCCAATTTCCTATATTTTGTTTTCCCGTAGAATAAATTAGAGTTTTATTTAATTAATTTTAGTTTGTAAATAAGCTGGAGCTTGTAGAATAGCTCTAAGAGCATTTTATGTCCTTGTTTAAGCAAAGGACTAAGGTATGTTCACTTTTTCTTATTTTAGCCTAATTTCCTTATCAGCTTATCAAACTGCTTATTTTTGCTTATTATCTGCTTATTTATGCTTATCTTGTCTTACATTAGCTTAATATGTCTACTTCTTAGTTTAAATTAGATTAGTTTAAGTTTTGTTTAAATCTGCTCATTTAGTAGTTAAAATAGCTTATTAGACATAGCTTATTAATTAGTGCTTAATTTTTCTAAGTTTTTGCTTAATGAATCTTGGATAATCTTAGTTTTAATTTGTTTCAGCATTTTATAGCTTATCATAGTCTGATTTAGCTTTTAAATAAGGGATCAAGTTTTAAAGGGGTGTTTGGATTAAGAAATTTTAACAAGGTAAAAAGCCTTGCAGGCTGTTTAGGTCATTTTAAATGAATTTCATAAGCTCTAAATAGGTTTAATAAGTAGTTTTTGTAAGCTCAAAATTAGTTTTGTTAAGATTTCTAGTTTTCTTTTATCAAATTTTCAAGTCTGCCTAGTCCATTCAAGTCTCAAACTGCATATTTGATAATCTCCTTAAAAATCCATTTGAGGAGTGGTATTTGTGTCAAAAATTGGTTCCAAATGCATCATTGAGCATCCGTTTTAAGTCAATTTTCTTTTAGGTATCATTTTAAACATCTTAGCTTTTAAAATCAGTCAAGTTAGAGTGTTTGTGGGATGTTCTTAAGTACCTAGCTTGCAGATCAAAATGTGGATAAGATAGAGTTTAATTTAGATTAAGTGTGATTAAATTCAGCTTATTGGAGTATGATTTTCATCTGTTTTTAGTTTGTAGTGTGTCCAAAGTTTTTAGAGTTTTTAAATGTTAAGTTACGAGTAGTCATAAATTTGCAAAAAGTCCAAAAATGGTTAGTAGTCTGCCATTTGAGTCTGCCTTTCCTAGCTTATTTCCTTAGATGTTGTGCTTAATTCCAGCTTATAAGTCTTCTTTGAGTCCCTATCTTAATCTGTTTTCATGTTTTGAGCTTTTTCTAAGTGCTTATAGGCCTTGAAATTTAGCTTAAACGGTGTGGACAAGTCTTTTAAAATTTGTTTTTGTGTTAGCTGTCTTTAAGCTTTTGGGTGCTTTTCAGCTTTTTCTTTTATCTTATTTCCAATCATAAGTGCTAGTTAGGACTAGGATTATATTTGTTTTTAGCTTTTTAGTTGTCTTTCTAGCTTATTGAGTCCAAAAGGCCAAACAAGTTTAGCCTATTTTCTAAGAATTAAGAAACCAAAACTGCCACTTTCTTTAGCTTATTTCTAGCTTATTATTCAGATTCAAAAAAAGTTCTTTTACAAAACTAGCTTGTTTTAGCTTATAGTTTAGTATTTTTTAAAAAATAAAAAAATAATATATTTCACAAAAAGGTAAGGTCCAGCACTCGAACCTGCGACCTCTACCTTAGCACACACACTCACTACCAACTGCCCTTGGGTCTTTTTCGTTAATAGTTTGCACTAGTTAATTAATATAGTGTTATTTTGGTTTATGCTTATAAAGCTTATTTGCTTATTTTAACAGCTTATCCGTAGGGCTTATTTCCAGTTTGTATTTTTCTTAGCTTTTAAATAGTTAAGTGTACTTTTCATGAATTTTTTAGATTTTTATAAAATAGTTTAGCATTTTTAGTATTATTTTTAGATTAAATATGTTTTTAATTCATAATTAATAAAATAAAAGTCAAAAAATATAATTCTTTTTTCTAAAATTATTTTTAATCATTTAGGATTTTTAAAAATTAAATTTGCATTTGTAGGGTTAAAATTTGATGATTTAGATTTTTAAGTCGCGTTTTTAAAATTCCCGTTAACGTTTCTATGTTTGAATCTTTAAATGCTTTAATTGTGTTTTTTTGTTGATTAACGTGCCTTTAATTTACTTTCCATTTGCATTATTAGAATTAGAAGCCAAATCCAAATCTTTTATGACATTCAAGCTCGATTCCCGACATAACCGTAAATTTCCATTCCCCTCTCACCGAGGAGAACGATACCCGTGTTGATTACTTATTATTCTTTCCTAAGAATAATTTGTAAGATACTTTGCTTACGTACACGTATGTATTTTATTATATATATATATATATATATATATAATATATTAAGATGGTTGTATTTGACGAACATCACTCCATCAGCCATCCATGGCTTTTCATGCACCCATAGTATTTTGTCGTTCCATTCATAAATCTAATCATCATTGTATTCTCTATAAGTTTTGAATCCGGGAATATCCTTGGTTAACACATCAACATCAATTCCGAGGATATAATCGAATTCCTCATGCCTTACATAGAGGTGTCTCGAAGTGGAAAATATCAGTATTGATTCTAAAAACTTAAGCGATTTCTTGCTCTTCATTCAGGTTTCCATCCTCAGAATTGGAAAGTTCTTCATTGGTCATCACTTCATGATCATCACTTTTTTCTAATAGTTCCATAAAGCATTCTTAGTGCATCCATCCATTGTCTTATAGCTCATATATTTGGAAGCTAACCAATATTCAAACTTAATATCGGCCGGATCCTATAATATCATCTTGTTAACCTCATTAGTTTCAACTTTTCTCCCAACACGAGAAGGTGGATAAAATTTCCCAAAAAATTTATCCATTAGATCTACCAATTTAGTAATAGAGCCAATAGATTCATCCTTAAACCACTCACTTGCAGCACCGGTAAGTGAAACAGGGAAAATACTACCTCTAAGTCAATCATGAGAAACATAGGGCACATTGAGTGAATCAGCTATTTTAAGAAACATTTTAACGTGTTCAACCGCGTCTTCTCCATTTGTTCCGCTAAAAGCATTATTACCCAACTCAATGAGAAATATACCCTTCAATTTGATCCTGCCTCTTTCATTAGCCGATTCATGGTTTATTCGGGTTATAGTTATGTATTCTTCCATAGTTGGTTCCATCATGATATTTTTGAATTCTTCCTTAGATTGGTTATGTGCTATCTAAAAACAGGAACGAATAATCAGTAGGATATGCTCTGAAGAAAGAAATCCGAGAAAATTAAACATGAAAACCAAATACAAAAAATTTCATCTGTTGCAGTATCAGATGATCGATATGCCGTATTCAATTGACTGAATATGCCGTATTAATCTGTTTAATATAAATACATTGTATCTGTATCGAAAGGTTAATACACCGTATCCAATATTTAGAATACGCCGTATTGGTCAGTCGACTAGAACAGTAACAAAAAAGTAAAAACAATGCATAAAATTAAACACATACAATATGCAACAATATACAATGCAAACTGATCTAAGTTAAACTAAACAAAAAATACTAATAAATAAGAATTAAACAATTTCACTCACCGAAAACGGCGCTAAAAACTTGATGTGTCGTTGTGTGTAGGTATTTTATGTATCAAGTTTTACTATTTATATTTTGCCGACTTTACCTAAAAACAACTCTAACGGCCAGTGTACCCGATCAGTTGTAGCTTCGTTGGTAAGTAGGGTGTCGATCACTAAGAGCGAGAACGTTAATACTTAATTATCAGTATTTTAGTTGTCTAATTTAATCCTAAGTTAGTCCTAAGTTAAACCTAAACTAATGGTAAAAAAAGGGTTTTCGGCTTGAGAGACTGGCACGAGTTTGGGTTATCTAAGCTTGGGTTTTGATGACAAGTAAAGCAATAAACACACACAAGAAGATAGACAAACGATAGAGAAGCGGTCAAGCACTAATATAAGGAAAGCATATCAGCCATGAATAATCGGATAAAAGGCAGGTTTTGTCTAAGGTGAAATGATTGCATTACTATGTTGGTGTTATATCATTCGCAAGGTTAGGCGAGACTTCTTTCAAAACGTTATTCAATTAATCCTGTCACAATTAATGAATGTCTCATAAGCATACATCAGTTAATTATAATCTATCTTAGGAATCCAATATCGGTGAATATTGAACCCTAGCTCATCGAGACTTTACCCAATTATGTTCAATCGAATTATATATGTTGGTAGTCTGCGATGAGTAGTGCTCCATGCAAGGTCGTAAGATGCATTTGTAAATCCTAAGTCATCGCTTAGCTATACCACCCTTTATAACCAAGGAGACACTAGCGAGTTAAATTTGTGATCCTATGATTCCAGAGTCACATATAACCTATATGCAGTTCTATCCCGGACTCTACCCTACTTGGTCCATAGAACTAGATCCAGTTGAATGATAGATTAAACGCATAATCAAACATAAACAAGTATCATGTGATAAACATAATTAATATGCAACAAGTAATAAACAATCTAGATAGACAAACCAAACATTAAATCTTTGTAAACATGGCTGATACCTAAAGGTATCAGCCGATAGTCATTGTAAAATTATACACGGTTTCGTATATGAACGATTAAAGTAAAGAAACGTTAACTGAACATGTATTGGGTTGTGCGAAGATTACAAGAGTTTTCCTATGATCTTGAGGCTCTTTATTGACCTTCTATGTCCTCTATACGTCTGCTAGTCGACTTGGTGGTTTAGGGCTTTACTTGCATACTAAAACTCGTTTTACGATTCGGTATTTATTGAGTCTGGAATTAGGTCGATACGCTGTATTGGAGAGTTCAATACAGCATATTGGAGTTTCTTGGAGTGAGGACCACAATTATAATATTCAAGAATATTCCAATACTTGTATATCCAAACTTAATCTTTGATACGCATAAGGATTTATGCCTAGATACAACGTATATGGGTCATTCATGTCTTCGTGTTTCTTGTGAAGTTATCAGCGATAAACGCCGTATCTTTCTTTATAGATACGCATATAGTAGTCAGAAACAGTAGACACTTGACTATTCTTCGTTTAAGCTCTAAAATGTGCACCTTTTAGTTAAACTTCCCTAATTGCTCGATATTCACTGCAAATAACAAATATAAGCGATTAAGTACCAATTCATAATAAAATAATATAGAATGAGCAATTTAGCTGTGAATAAATTGATGCAATAAAATATGATGTTATTGATGTCCATCAAATACCTCCCACTTGAAATCTACTTGCTTCAAGTAGACTTTAGAAATTATGAGAAAATGTATCCACCAGAGTTTAGGATTTTTCCTTTAAGAAGTTTTCGTTCAATTACTAGCACACAACCAAACACCTCACAAAGTAGGAAGATGAAATCACTCAAGTCACTCAACTAATCTATGTGGTAACATGTTAGGTCTGAAAATCGAGATCAATAAGCAATAAAGTGTTTAGTCTAGAGAAAGAAAGTAGAGAGAGAAAGAGGGAGGAGGAGGATTAGAGAAAAGATTAGAATGAGATTAAGAAACACCTAGAGACCCCCCTTACAAATGAGGTGGTGAAGGGGTATTTATACCCTTTTACAATAATGAGCATAAAGCCATTGTCTTTTAGACTTTTACTATTTAGCCCCTTTGTCTTTTAGACTTTTTCTATTTAGCCGAGTCTTAGTGACTTTATTTATAGTCACACAAGCCTTTCACTTACACCTATTACACCTATTATTTTTCTATTTATTAGCAAGACTTTATCTCAATAAGAACGTCACTTTTACATCAATCCTAACAATCTTCCCCCAAGGGACGATCAATGAGATCTCTCTTTTGATCACATAAATGATCATCATTTTCTTAATCGAACAATCTCCCCCTAAAAGGATGATCATTGAGATCTCCTGTGACATTGCTCTTTGAACTTAAATCTTGTTGTCTGGATTCTTGTTGTGTAAAAGTGGTCTTGTTCCAATCATGCTCTTGTGATCTTGATCTTGATCTTTTCATTTTCTTTGTCTTTGCCTCTGAGATCTTTTCATATCATCATTGTATACCATGAATCCATCTTGATTTGTCTTTTGAAGCTTCTAACCAACATACTCATACTTTCTGACATCTACACTCTTCTCAATGTAGAACCTTTGTTCTTGATCAATAACTTGATGATTTGATGTTCTTTGATTTATCAGAGTGCGGAGTGGTACTTAGAACTTATGTATTAGATGATGAAAGTTATGAAATTACTACGGTGTTCTTGATTATAAAGGTAGAGATGTTGTTGATGTTTTCCCCCCAATTGCTTCCCCCCAAATAAACAACCATTCGTATACACATACTTCACATTTCTTCCCCCTAAATGTTGCACTCTATCGAAATATCCAGCTTAATACACTTCTCTCCCCCCTGATTCATTTGAGAGACCATTCAAACATAATCATATGCTTGTTACCCAGATATTTCGATAGTAAGTCATGTGTGAGTGCGGGTCTAATCATGAGAGTCAACTACTAACTTCAATTCAACATCTCCCCTTATTCATATGTGACATCATAAGTAACCTTGGTTATCCAATCACTTCACTTGAATAAATCAAGGAAATGTGTTTTAAGTTTTTCCGAAACAATTTCAAAAAACACGATAACTACACGATCACTTAGATAACAAGTTAACACGAGTGTGGATTTACAAAAAAAGATTCATTGGCATGTTGAAGCTCTTGTCTTAAAACCCTATTTAGGAGAAAAATCGTGTTTCAAAACGTTGAGATTTCTTAGAAAACCACCAATCTTTTTGTAAAGAAATAGGTATGTAAACTGAGAAACCCTCGTGAAAACATTTGAAGATTCCACCCGTGTGAACCTTTTCCAAAACACTTCTTTATTATGAAGCTTATGTAACATTGAAGTTCCAATTTTGCGAATAAGCGAATCAAACTTCACTTTTAAAGCATATATGAAGTCCTATCATGATATTCATTTTGACAAGAACGAAATATCTTGATATTGTCCAAATTTTTGAATCCCAAATCTGCAATATGTTTTAAAAGCTTATCTTTCCATCTTTAGGCAAAGACTGTCATTAGTACTAGGTTTTGAATAAACCATATGCACATCAACTGAGATGTGATTTCCCAAATTGATGTTTTATCAACTTGTTTGCACAGACTTTTCCTTTCAGAATTTCCAATGGAGTTTCTCAAATGATTAAATATCTATCAAAAAGTTGCCCTTATTTTAGCTTTAGAATCATCAACCTTACACCAATTTGTAGTTCAAGAAATAACTTTCGTTTTTTTCAAGTTTTCCAAATACGCCTCGAAATTTACTGTTCTGTTCGACAAATCAATCCTGCCATCCAATTAAATCTTTTGTTTGTTGAGTTTTAACCTTTTCAAGCCGACAATCTTTGTTGTACTCACATATTGCATTATCACCAACATTCTCCCCCGGATCCCTTGTTAAGTTCAGAAATATCCAACTGCTTCTTTTTGAAAACTTCAATCTTTTGAGAAGTGATTTTTGAACTTAGTTTTTAGCAAATTCAAACAAATGAGACTGTCATAATTTCAGCCGATCTACCTAGTATAACAATTAAAACGCGGTTTATTAGTTTGGACCCATATGACAATTCTTGAGATATGAGAAAATCAAACAGATTTATGGCGCGTAAGTCAGCTTCAATTGTTTCAATTCTCCTTAATTAAGTCTGACCGCCACTACGATATTCGCAACACAATGTTTTTGTTTCAATTCTCGATCAAATCGTCCTTAACTTTTACTTCATCACATTGTTTAATCTCAACTTTTAAGACCATTGGAACCGACCTCAAAACATATCTTTATAAAGTCTGTTTTCAAAATATCATTGCATCAGATTGTATGACCGATGCCGATAAAAAATACCTCTAATGATCTATTATGAGAGCACAGTTTTTATAAAAAAGCGATCTTATTATCTCTCTGTCGACATTCTGTGTTGAAGTGCGATCTTATCAAAAAGATCAATGCCATTGCCATCATGATTTTTGGACATATCAATCTTTCCAATTCAACAATTCTTTTTGACAATTCTTCCAGTTCATGAGACTTCAAATGCATCATTACAAGCCGTATCAACAGTTTTACGTATCTCATTAGAAACATCTTTTGGAAACAGTTTAAATTCTGTTCAATTTCTCATCATGTATAATCCTTTATACCTTATTCCACACAAGAAGTTTATGACAAGATTCTTGATATCCCAGATAAGGAGCATGCAATTCCAATAGGTCTCGACTCTATTCACACAGAATCATTCATTGATTTCTCATTTCAACAAGATAACATCATTTGCTCAAACGCATCTTCATTTCTTTATAACTCTGTGAAATAGATCTCCTGAAAGCAACAAGGCGCGTAAAGCCTGCAAATTCATTAAGAATTGTTTTAACTTCTGTTTATGACAAAACTCAATACGTTCAAATATCTCGTGTCCCGGTGAGGTGAAAAATTACTTATGCCCATTTACTGTTTCTCTGATTTTAATAACAGAGCGACAGCTTATCCAAACCTAACATTTATATTGTAAACTCATTGATCAAAGGTGACTCACATCGCATACTTTTGTTTCCAAATCTTAACAGAACTTGTAACACAGGAATCAGAAGAAGATGGAAAAAAATTTTTGCCTCAGCAAGAAAGCTCTTTATGAGTGATACAAAGTCTATTATTAAAGTTGTGGTTCAACTTTCGGTAAGGTCGAGTTGAGTGAATCTCTTTAACACTTTGAACTTTTCTATCTTTTATATAAACTCGAGTTCAGTATCTTTTAAATGACTCTTTCATCATCAACCTGCCAAGAGTTTTCCTCAGCAACAAAACACATGCAGTTTGTTCAAATTTAGCTACATACAAGATCAGAAGCACGATACAACTTAAGTGCGAATTTTAGCAACAGCTTGTGTAATGAACAAAAGGACGGGTTTACTCCCACACCCTTTACTTATGGTAAGCTTGTCCTTAAAAAGATTATTTTGCTGTGCTGTTCACAATTGAAGCAACCGAAGAGTTGCGCGTTTATCTGGCCATTTTACAAACAACTATTTCAAGATATCTTATGAGATTAGTTTTATCTTGTAACTGAATAATATCATTAAGATATTTATCCTCTTTGATCCTCGTTTAGTAGTTTTATTTGAACCATATCGTGTATACACTGAGTGTCTTATTTGAGAACTAATTCGAAATATATTCCTCAAGTCAATTTCTGTATCCCATTTTCTTCTACATTTAATCACAAACGACCCCAAAAACTACAAACATCAAACCCTAAAAAATTCAAGACCAATTCAATCCGTAATCTCCACTAACACCCTTGAACACAAAAACAATCAACCTCACACAAATCAAAGCCAAATCTCCACACAGTACACGGTATATACACGAAAATATCGATTGAAGAAAATGAAACAAACGAACACAATCAAAATGACTTTTCTATACATCTTTTCTTCTTTCTATTGTACAAAATACCTCTTTATATATTAGCAATAACACCTCACAACATTCAACCCTAACACATCTTCACTAAAAAAACACAACGCCTCTTGTTTCTTTCTTATGAATACGACGACACCATAACACAGACACCTCTCAAACCTAAAACCAACCTATAATCCAATCCTCAATATCTAACACACACCAACCCCTAAAATAAAGCCAGCCGCCTACAACATTCTCTATCATACACTTCACTCCACAAATGTAATCTCTACACAAATACAATATTATCCAACCCACTCAGTTCACAACTTTTCCAAACAAATCTCAAACACAAACACAATGGACACGAATAACAAACAAGATAACAAGATACATGTAGGTTTGATTTCGAACGATTTCTTATGATTTTCTTTTCTCTAAAAAATCTTGTTAGGTCTGAAAATCAGGATCAATAAGCAATAAAGTGTTTAGTCTAGAGAGAGAAAGAGGGAGGAGGAGGATTAAAGAAAAAGATATAATGAGAATAAAAAACCAGAGACCCCCCTCACAAATGAGGTGGTGGAGGGGTATTTATACCCTTTTACAATAATGAGCATAAAGCTCTTGTCTTTTAGACTTTTACCATTTAGCCCCCTTGTCTTTTAGACTTTTTCTATTTAGCCGAGTCTTGTGACTTTATTCTAGTCACAAGCCTTTCACTTACCCTATTACACAATATTATTTTTCTATTTATTACAAGACTTTTATCTTAATAAGATCGTCACTTTTATCAATCCTAACAATCTTCTACACAACCAAACACCTTACGAAGTGGGAAGATGAAATCACTCAAACCACTCAACTAATCTATGTGGTAACATGTAACTAATTCGCTTAATTGCTCGGTCGTGATGAGTATTCTATCATAGGCTTGGCAAGGATACACATTTCCACCACCAAAGCAAAGGAGTAACAAGTTTAAAAAGGTAATTTGGGTTAAGGTTTAAGGGTTGATTATTCTTTCCAATCTCTATCGATACTAATATTCCAGAAAAGGTGACAAAATCATACATACACATCCATAACGATGGAATAGACACATATGATTGCTCGATCCTTAACTCGAATAAGCTAGAGAATAAGATTAGTAATCTTTACCAATAGTCGTAAACCAACAAGGCCGACAAAATCACATATACACATCCATAATGATGGAATAGACATACACGATTGCTCAGGTCCCCATTCGAGTAAAACCAAAGGCTAGGATGAAGGATAATATAGTGTATGGAATCTTCTAATCCTTTCACCAAAAGTAATAAACCAACAAGGTGGACAAAATCACACATACACATCCATAACGATAGAATAGATACATGTAATTGCTCGCATCCTCATTCGAGTAAGACCCAAGGTTAGAGATTAGGAAAGGGAAAATAATTGTTGTTAAATAAAAAGAACAAAACAAATAGATTAAGTCTAAACAAATAAGGAACGATGTTGCTAGTTACTTTCCCGGCCATTCCATGAAAAGACACAAATCGTGGACTACCTCATGTTTAGTAGACACGAACCAGACTTGAAAAACGTCTTGATCAAAGATAAATGAAAACAACCCTTAGTTGGCGTTCCCATAACGGTCAACTCCCAATCATCCATAATATACATACTTTACAACAAATAGTGGCGATATCTACCACTTAATACATAACTTTACATCGTTGATTTATAACACGTATCAACGAATAATCGATCCTTCAAATAATAATATCGGTTAAGCTTAAACAAACTGACTATCTAACAATCCTCAAAACTTTCTCCTCTTTTTTGTTGCGATTTTCTAATTTTTTTTTATTTTTTTTCAAACTAAGAACTAAAAATAAATCTAATGTGTAGAATTTTAGCATCTCATGACTACGATAATTCTGGAGTCTATTTTCGATCATAATTATGAAACTAGTAAAAATACACGAGCGAACTACTAATTTTACATTCGTATTGCATTGTGCAATTTCCCGACCTAACCATGGATAGAAAATCAACACGTGCCTAATTGCATTGTGCAATTTCCCAACCATACCAGAGATAAGAAATACAGTACTTTACACAAAAGCAACTAGCAACCGGTTAAGGACTTAATCTAATAGGGTAGGCTAAGGTGTAAAGGTGTAACGAAACAAATATTTTAGGTTTTCTAGGGGTATCTTACTCTAAAAATGAGAGTAAACAAAGGGTTTATACGGGGGTTAACTAACCAGTGTAGTTAGTTAATATCACAACATGTATAGGCTTTTTAGTGTAATCATAAAAATTTACCAGTTTAAAAATGTCACTCCATCTATTAAAAATAGTGCTTATCATTGTGGTCTCGAATAGATATATCAAGTCAAGTTCTAAAGTTTACAACATCACCGACACACTCATATTTTTATGGAATTTGAGTAAAAATTTGGAAACGGGTAAGGTTAAATTCTTACAATATCTAACAAGGGTTATGTGTGCGAGGTCATGCGACTAATAATTTTACAAAAGTATGCTTGAATTTTTTTAAATTTAGGCATAAATTAAGCATATTAATGTGAAAATATGGACAAGTAAGCGTTCTAATTCTCCTCCCCCACTTGAGATATACAACGATCTCGTTGTATAAATATAACATTGAAAACGAGAAATTAAAAGAATTAAAACGAGAAACTCCCATTGGATTTGCTCGGTACGATCCTCCATGTTGCGTTTATGAGCAAGAATGTGTGTTGTAAATGCGTCAAAATACCAACATGACTACAACACACATGAATTCCAGAAAGTAAGCACTCCACCAAATTCGTCATTTCAGTAAGTCACCTGTTATCAATAAGAAAACAATTGCAATTTTATCTCTAGTCTATCGTTCGGTTAGAAAACAAAAAATAAAATCCTAAAACGGTACAGGAAGTCGATATGCCATATCCTTAAACCTAGATACGTCGTATTGAGACCAGTAAAAAGTATATTTCGTACAGGTCAGTCGCCTAATACGCTATATTCGTTTAACGAATACGCCGTATAGACTGAACTGACAATAAAGTTCAAAAGTGTAGAAAATAAAAGACTGGATAACGTCCAGATAGTCAATACACCGTATCTAATGGAGTTGGATACGATGTATTGGCTAACTGGGAAGACAGACTCGATAAAAATTAAAAACATTCTGGGTTGTCTCTCGATAAGCACTTTTCTTTAAAGCAAAGTCTTTAAGTTAGACTTGTCTTCTGCTCTTCACTCCGCCCTTGTCACGAACCATCCTTCGTCCATTTTGTGGAAGATATCTTGGTAGGCGTGGCACGCATTTTCTTCGGTTGTCATCCAATCATAGTACCCATAATCCTTGATAGCAACGTACTTCTTCGATGGCCCAAATGAGTACTTGACTACCTCAAACCTTTCCGTTTTGCATGCCGGTGGTTATGTGAATGAAATCCCAAGTAGTTTACACCTTCTTTCCTTGGACCTCTCTTCCTCTTCGTTAATAACTAAAGGTGCATTCTTGTGAACCAAGTAATCATCTAGATATCCCACGTCATCACCCTCATCCTTATTTAGCTCCATTTCATCTTGAACATCCTTGTCATCGTTTTTTATCGTATGATCATTAAATAATCAAGAAATGTCAAAAATAAGGGTTATAGTTGGAATTAACATCAGCTTCTATGTTATAATCATGCTCATAATCTTCTCATTCGTCAATGGGTGAATAGTGGCTCCAATCATCATTACTTGATTCCTCTTCTTGGTTTATTGATTCTTCAAAAGCAGCTTTGTTTCTTAATGCTTATTCCTTTAGATTGCTTTCTTCCAAAGCTTCAAACCATTCATAATCTTGGTATTAGAGCGTGTTGCCAACTTGAAATGCTCCGAGCAAGTTTCTTCCATTGCAATATCCTTTATCTCTCTAGTTACAAGTTGGCCACTCGGAATGTCCACTTTTAAAACAAAATGGTTTACAATCGTGTTTAACACTAGTAGGTTCCTTCCACACTCCATCAGTCATCCATGGATTTTCATGCACCTATGGTATTTTGCCGTTCCATTCATAAATCCAATCATCTTTGTATTCTCTATATGTTTTGAATCCGAGAATATCTTTGGTTAACACATCATCATCAATTACAAGGAGATAATCGAATTCCTCAAATGCCTTACATAGAGGTGTATCGAAGTGGAAAATATCAGTATCGATTCTAAAAACTTGAGTGATTTTTTCCTTTTCGTTCAGGTTTCCATCTTCAGAATCGGAAAGTTCTTCATTCGTCATCACTTCTTGATCATCACTTTTTTTCCAATAGTTCCATAAAGCATTCTTAGTGCATCCATCCATTGTCTTATAGCTCATGAATTTGGAAGCTAACCAATTCTCAAACTTAGTATCGGTCGGACCCCATAATATCATCTTGTTAACCTTATTAGTTTCAACTTTTCTCCCAGCATGAGAAGGTGGATAAAATTTCCCAAAACAATTATCCGCTAGATCTACCCATTTAGTAATAGAGCCAATAGATTCATCCTTTAACCACTCACTTGTAGCACCAGTAAGTGAAACAAGGAAAATACTAACTCTAAGTTGATCATGAGAAACATTTGGCACATTGAGTGAATAAGCTATTTTAAGAAACTTTTTAACGTGTTCAACCGTGTCTTCTCCATTTGTTCCGCTAAAAGCATTATTACCCAACTCAGTGAGAAATCTACCATTCAATTCGATCTTGCCTTTTTCATTACCCGATTCATGGTTTATTCGGGTTATAGTTATGTATTCTTCCATAGTTGGTTCCATCATGATATTTTTGAATTCTTCCTTAGATTGGTTATGTGCTATCTAAAAAAAGGAACAAATAATTAGTAGGATATGCTCTGAAGAAAGAAATTAGAGAAAATTAAACACGAAAACTAAATACAAAATATTCCAGTCTGCTGTTGTATCAGATGATCGATATGCCGTATTCAATTGACTAAATAAGCCATATTAATCTGTTGAATACAAATACGCTGTATCTGTATCGAAAGGTAAATACGCCGTATCCAATAGTTAGAATACACCATATTTGTCAGTCGACCAGAACAGTAACAGACTGTAAAAACAATGCATAAAATTAAACACACACAATATTCAACAATATACAATGCAAACTAATCTAAGTTAAACTAAAGTAAAAATACTAATAAATAAGAATTAAAAAATTTCACTCATCGAAAACGGCGCCAAAAACTTGATGTGTCGTTGTGTGTAGGTATTTTATGTATCAAGTTTTACTATTTATATTTTGCCGACTTTACCTAAAAACAACACTAACAGGTAGTGTACCCGATCAGTTGTAGCTTCGCTGGTAAGTAGGGTGTCGATCATTAAGAGCGAGAACGTTAATACTTAATTATTAGTATTTTAGTTGTCTAAGTTAATCCTAAGTTATTCTAAGTTAGTCCTAAGTTAAACTTAAACTAATGGTAAAAAGGGATGTTTTCAGCCTGAGAGACTGGCACGAGTTTGGATTATCTAACCTAGGGTTTAGATGACAAGTAAAGCAATAAACACACCCAAGAAGATAAACAAATTATAGAGGAGAACGGTTCAAGCTCTTAATGTAAGGAAATCAGATAAGTAAGAATAATCGGGGATAAAACGCAGGTTTTGTCTAAGGTGCAATAATTGTATTACTATGTTGGTGTTATATCATTCGCATGGTTTAGGCGGGACTTCTTCCTAAACGTTATTCAATTAATCATGTCACAATTAATGAATGTCTCATAAGCATACATCCGTTAATTATAATCTATCATAGGAATCAGATATCGTTGAATATTGAACCCTAGCTCATCGAGACTTTACCCACTTATGTTCAATCGAATTATATATGCTGGCAGTCCGCGGTCAGTAGTGCTCCAAGCAAGGTCGTAGGATGTATTTTTAAATCCTAAGTCACCGCTTAGCTATACCACCCTTTATAATCGAGGGAGACACTAGCGAGTTAAATTTATGATCCTATGATTCCAGAGTCACATATAACCTGTATGGAGTTCTATCCTGGACTCTACCCTACTTGGTCCATAGAAATAGATCTAGTTGAATGATAGATTAAATGCATAATCATACATAAACAGGTATCATGTGATAAACATAATTAACATGCAACAAGTAATAAATAATCTAGATAGACAAACCAAACATTAAATCTTCATAAACATGGCTGATACCTAAAGGTATCAGCCGATAGTCATTGTAAAATTACACACGGTTTCATATATGAACAATTAAAGTAAAGAAACGTTAACCGAACGCGTATTGGGTTGTGCAAAGATTACAAGAGTTTTCCTATGATCTTGAGGCTCTTTACTGACCTTCTATGCTCCTCTATACGTCTGTTAGTCGACTTGGTGGTTTAGGGCTTTACTTGCATACTAAAACTCGTTTTATGGTTTAGTATTTTAAGAGTCTGGAATTAGGTCGATACACATATTGAAGAGTTCAATTGGCGTATTAGAGTTTCTTAGAGTGAGGACCACGATTATAATATTCCAGAATATTCCAATACTTGATCTTCGATACGTATGGATTCTTCTAGATACGACGTATTGGTCTTCATGTCTTCGTGGTTTCTTGTGAAGTTCAGGCGCAGATACACCGTATCTTCCTTGATGGATACGGCATGTAGGTAGTCAGAATAGTAGATTCTTGATTTCTTCGTTTAAGCTACAAAATGTGTGCCTTTTAGTTAAACTTCACCAATTGCTCGATATTTACTAAAAATAACAAATAGAAGCAATTAAGTATCAATTCATGCATAAAATAATATAGAATGAGCAATTTAGCTAGGATAAATGATGCTATAAAATAGACGTTATTTAATGTTATCATTCACCATCTCTGACTAAGTAACAAGTGCAGCCAAAGATGTGAAGGTGTTTGAGAGTAGGTTTTTTGTCATTAATGATATGATATGGTGTCTTTTCATGTTTGGGGATGATGAGAGAACTGTTTTGGGTGTAACATGCGGTTGCTATTCCTTCAGTCCAAAAGAAGAGTGGAAGTTTAGAAGCCGAAAGCATTGTTTGAGCAGCCTCAACCAGAGTACGATACCGTCTTTCGACAACACCGTTCTGTTCAGGTGTTCGAGCAATTGATGTTTGGCGTTCAATTCCTTCTTCTTTAAAGTATGTCTGGAGAGTCTTGTTTAAGAACTCAGTTCCTCTGTCGGTACGAACAATAATCACTTGAGCTTGAAGATTTCGTTCAATCATCTTTAGAGTCTTTAAGTACTTTCGGTGTCTCATCCTTGGATCTCGGAAAATGAGTCCATGTGTATCGTGAGTAGTCATCAACAATCACCAGAATGTATTTCTTTCCATTAAAGCTTTCAACCCACATGGGACCACATAAGTCCATATGAAGCAAATGTAATCGTCCTTTTGAACTTGGAACAATTTTTGTCTTGAAGGTACTTCTCTTTGCTTTACCCAATTTACAAGATCATCAACTTGCTTTCCAAGAATGATATTGTGAATGGCTTACCAAAGTTGAAATATGTAAAGGATGCTATAACCATGCTTGAGTTGGTGTAGCCTTTGCCATGAAACAGATTAGAGTTGGTGAAGAGGATTCTTGAAGAGCTATTGTGTAGAGATCAGACCTACGAGTACCCATAAGTATGTCGTTTCCTTGAAGATCTCTAACAAAGCATGTAGATTTTATGAATGCAACCTCTAAATCCGCATCATAGAATTGACCAACGAAGAATAAATTATGTGGCCTTCGACGTAATAAACCCTCTTGATCGTGACATTTCCTTGAACCAAATCCCCGTATCCAAGAATCGATGCAAATTGATCATTCGCGAATCGCACTGTACCTAGATATTTTTCAATGAAATTACACAGCAACTTGAGGTTTCCCGTCTTGTGCTTTGTGCATCCAAAGTATACGATGAATAGGATGATTTGTACAATCTGCAAATGAATTAGAAGACGATGGAGCATTTGAAAATTGGATCATAGATCACTTGTGGGAGTCATGACATTAGTTATCTTAGATGCAATATCTATAGTGGGACTAATACTTGTGGTCATATTTTTAGTCCTAATTTTAGGCACCCATTTCTTTTTGGTCTTAGGCATCCATTTATATCTTGGTGCACATTGTTTTTCAATCCACCAAGTCTATGTCTTACTAGTGTTTTCATATAGCATCCTAAAGTAACTCCCGAATTTCTGGATAGTAGATTCTGAAGCAACTGTTTTCCTATGGGGTGTTGCAACAAATTGGTTTGCATGTATTTTAGGTTTTCTAGTACTGAAAGGCACTACTTGAGGCTTCTTAGTTCTAGCATTCACGTCATTGATAAACATAGAAACAAAAGCATCATGATTTGAATTAAACACACATTCGTCACAAGTTACACAAACAACGTTAACATTCAAAGTTTTGGACTTTAAACTGTAATTACACGCAGTTACAAACTTTGTTTTATTTGAAAAAATAGAAATCCTATGGTGGTCTTCTACTTCCTTCTTCTTAATCTTCACTTGACTATTGTTTTGCACAACCTTATCTTTCATTTGAGTGCTCCTAAGTTATGGTCTGCTAACACTAGTGTTGTGAATTACCCCTGTAGAAGTATACACGCGAGGATTAGAATTTCTAAAAGTCTGAGGCAACTGAGTTGTTCAATTTTGTGTAGGCCTAGTGTCTATTCGATACATTCCTCGTTTAATCACATTTATGTTTCTTAGAGCTTGTTTCCCATTTTGAGGCAAAATCTGTGGAGTGACTGGTTTTGATAAATCATGTGTCACATTAGTTTTGGTAACCGACTTTGACTTTGAAAAATCTTTCTTCTAAGAGAATCTGAAAAAGGAGTCGGTTTACCTAAAATTGATGGTTTTTGAAATCTGAAAGCATTTGGTTGTCGTACAACTGATGGTTTTTCAAACTTAGTATCCATAAATTTTCCTTTCATCTTTTCTTTGAGTTTCTTTAATTAACTGATTACTATGTTCTTGTCTTGAAGCTGAGCTTCAATTCGTTTATTTCGAAAAATTCAGGAAATTCAGGAGCATCCTAATTTTTCCATGGTCTGTCATTTTGAAAACTTTCGTTTCTTTGTTGCAAAGACAATTCTAGAGAAATGCAATGATTCTCTAGTTTAGCAAACCTTTTTGACAATTCATTAAACGATTTATTTTTGACATTTTCATTTCATTTTGAAAGCTCATTTTCAAGACGTTTACATTTTGCCACTGCTTCTAAATAATCACATGCCATTTTAGAATATTCATCAATATTATCAAAAGAACTAAGAATAGCACACATGATGTCCTTCGAAACACATTCTTGGAGGAGTAGATCATATTCTTTTGAAAATTCAGCCTTTTCAGATTCAACTTCGTCAACCTCTTTTTCAAGTGATTGAACGTACTGTAAATCTTCAAACATTTCTTGTTTAAGAGCTCTTTCAAATTCATTAGCATTTGCTTTTGTCTTTATCAAGAGAGGAATTAAAAGATTTTTTACAAGCATAGTTATCTCATGAGTAATTGGTTGTTGCCATCTGTTATCCATTTATTTTTCCCAATCCATGTCAAAAATAGTTTTGAAATTTGTAATGTTATGTTGAATAACATTAAATGCGTGTCTAATCTTACTTAAATAAGCTTGAGTAGGTAGAAAACCTATGTTTTTAACAATATTCGGCTTGTATTTAACAAAAGATTTTCTCTACATTTTCTTTCGAGTTTCATTGGCAAAATACAACTAATCAAGATATTGTTATGTTTGAGGAGTAAAAAGTTCATAAAGACTGTTTTGATATGTGTAGTCATACTTTTTAATCAACTCCTTATCCAGTTTTGATCTACTGTCTTCCTCAAGAATGAGCGTCTCTTCACAATTTAGAGCAAATATGTTTGCAAGATCATCTTTGTCATATAACATCTTATACAAACAT
This sequence comes from Tanacetum coccineum, assembly GCA_026074375.1. NCBI lineage: Eukaryota > Viridiplantae > Streptophyta > Magnoliopsida > Asterales > Asteraceae > Tanacetum > Tanacetum coccineum. Next base: position 22,248 of record BQNB010002055.1, on the reverse strand, counting down.
GGTTTTTCTTATTGAGCTTTCTTGAGGTACTTAGGATTTACAAAACTTGGTCTACCATTATAAGACGAACTCAGATTAGAAGCTAGCATATGAATGGTTTGAACAGATTGATTAGTTTTATAAACAATGTCGTTTAAAAACTTTACTTGGTTTTCCAAAGCAATCAATTTTTCAATGTCTTTATCTTGACTTATTTTGTAATCATTTTTCAATTGTTCTTTTTCTTTCAGAAGAAGGTCATACCTTGTATATTCTAAAGAACTTTGGTGTACTAACTTAGCGTTTTTCTATTTAAGTTGAAAAGTTTCATAAGCTTGTATTTTTAAAGCTTCGTTTGAATCATGTTTTTGCTAAGCTAATATACCAAGAGTTTCTTTGTATTTACGTTCGACCTCTTCTCTTTCAAGTTGACAATATATATACTTTTTGTACCTCTCAAGCTCAATTTCTTGGTCATGAAGTGCACTTCTGCATCTATCTCGAATGTCATTTGACTCCTCAAGAGCATATTTGCATTCATTCAGTTCATGAGTGAGTGCTGCGTTTGCTTTCTTTAATTGCTTTTAAATCTTTTTATTTTCATCAGTATCAAGTTTTAAATTTGCAATTAAATTAGCAAGCACGACACGCTCATCTTCATAGTCTTCAGCATTTTGGTCAGCCTTTCCTTCATTATCACACATATCCGATGAATTAGGAATGACATTACTATCAACCGTTTCCACCATATATGTGTCATTAATGGATTCAGGTTGCTTAGAATGTTGTCTTTCATTGGCAAACACATTATAGTCATCATTTGATTGTACCTATTCTAATGGCTCAGCATCATAGGTAGGTCCGGAATCTGTAGTTAAGACCTCCTGAATCTTTGTCATGTACATATAATGTGCTTTCAATTCTTGTTCATCTGGCTCGTCATCAGTGTCATGAAGCCATTCATCCTGCTCTGCACTTAGCGGGACACCTTTTTCCTCCTGGTTGTACAACATCATCTTCTCCTTATGATACTTATAATCTTTTGTCCGTTTAGGTTTTCTGCACTCCTTAGCAAAATGCCCAAACCCCTTGCAATTGAAACACTGTATCCCAAACTGCTGAACTACCTGATTCCCTAAAGTTTCCCTAGCTCCTTAGAGAAGTATCCACATTCTTGTTCCTGGTGTTTGATGAAGTTCAAAGGTTGTTGTTGGTAGGCTTTTAGATGTTTTTGAAGTGCTTTGCAATTAATGCCTAACTTTTCGGGATCTGCTTATCCCTCTAAGCCTGTTCTTCATCATTGTCTTCATTAGATGCTGACTCAGATAGAGGTGTAATTGGTTGGACAATCTCTTTGCCTTTGTTCCTATAACATTTCTCAATTTCAGGTCATTTTACGACTCCTATTATTAGTCACTATTTATTTTAGTCCGATACGCGTTTACTTTTAATTTTGTTTTTGAGCTAAATCGCGTAAACTAGAAATAACCATTTAATGTAAACGGCCATCAAATAAATTAAGGTTTACATCAACCAAGTAAGAAATAATTATTAAGAAGATAATTATGCACTTTGCGTATTTTATTTTTATTGGTCACATAAAAGGGTTACGTTTCGCAATAAAATACATTTGGACACACCCCGGAAATACCTAGACTTACCTAGACTTAAACCAATACCCACTTTTATTACCTCAACATTTAAATTAAATCAATTCTTGTGTAAAACCCACTAGGGGCCGGTTATACACACAAAAGCACCTAGAAAATCCTTAAAAATCTCCTAATGATCCTTACAAGTACTAGTACATCCTTGGTTTAATTAATACTTGTCCTAAATGTTCCCTACTAGCCAAATACATAATGGTTAATAACCATTTTGGTTCTCCTTTGCCCAATGCCATGGTTAAACATGATCCAACACACAAATCCATAAGATTTCATAATCTAGCTCAATCTTGTACAAATATCCTCTAATTAAGAGGTGTACTTGTGTGGTTTAACAAAACAAGGTGTAGTTAACTAGAAAACTTCAAAACCACTAGGGCTTGGATCGGTTTGGTTTGTTTGTGTAACTAGAAACATGTAACCAAGTATTTGCCTATAAATACTCACACAACCTCACCATATTACACTCTTGCAACCCACACATACACGAAACACTCTCTACTTTGCTCTATTTGTTTCGGGTCACCACAGCCGAGACACTATCCACACAAACACGACATCACACTAGTAATCATCAAGCTAAGGTTATACGTTTAAGGGTTTGAAAGCAAGAAAGATTCGGTTTAAACTAAGGCTTAGGGTATACAAGTCGAGTTTCCACACGACTACACGACACACACGTTCAAGAAGCTAGGACCCTTGTAAGTGTCTTAGCCTACGTTCATATTCAAGTTTCATGTTTGCTTCATGTGTTATAAGGCACGGTTATTATGTGTTAACAAGCTAAACATGGGTCGTGCCTAGCATGACACAACCCATGTCCACGTCTTACAATATACAACATATATAGACTTATATGGTAAACCAAAAGCCATAAGGCACGTAACAAAGATCTTGTATATAAGCATGAATATTTAAATATGACATGCACACGTAAAATATTTAACGGAGAGGTTTGATAACTCGTTTGGAAACGAAAACACTTTCATGTCACGTATCATAATACTTAACAACTCGTTTAGCACAATAAAGGATCTTACACTATAGTATATGCGAACTAGGGTTGTTTGGGATATGTCGAAATAAGTTAGCAGAAGTTAGTACTGCTAGCAGGGTTAGTACTGCTAGCAGAAGTTCATATTGCTAGCAGAGTTACAACTGCTAGCAGAAGTTAGTACTGCTAGCAGAGTTAGTACTGCTAACATATTGTTAATACTGCTAGTGTATTAATAATAATGTTTTTGACAATCCTGAACTTTCTTGTGTCCAACACGAGCTCATACAAACTCTAACGAATTTCTAACTCACTAATGGGTTGTATGATACAAGCTAAATTAGAAGTTAATACTGTCAGGCTTAAGAAGTTAGTACTGTTAGCAGAAGTTAGTACTGCTAGCAGGGTTAATACTGCTAGCAGAAGTTAGTACTGCCAGCAGAGTTAGTACTGCTAGCAGAAGTTAGTACTGCTAGCAGAGTTAGTACTGCTTTATGAAACCATTTGGAAGTTTACAAAACCGCAACTATACAACATTTACTTTAGTAGGACAAAATTTAATGGTAAGAAAGATAATCAGAATGGTTTATCGTATTTTAAATGTTAATCAGAATGGTTTATCATATTTTAAGCCTAGCATTATTGATGCGTATTTTTATTTTAAAATATATTTTACCAAGTTTTAAATTTATAAAACTCGATCTACCTAACCACGCACTAAGTAAAACGGTAGAGAACCCGATCGTGGGTAGTATAGAATGGTAAATCCGAGGTCGTCCCAAGAGCTAAGTTGTAATTAGTTTTAATTTGAAATATCATGTTTTGAAAATGGTTTTTGATTTGAATTGAAAGGAATTAAAAATAACAATAAAATAAATAACTAAAAAATAAAAGAGTTGGAGATATCAAGAGAGAAAACGTGCTAACCTAGTTACTTCATTACTATTGTTATGAAGACAATTTCCTGTGCAATGTCAAACTATGGTTTCATTACTGGTTTCTAAGGTCGATAGACTTGAATGTGCATATACAGTCTATCCTATACTCCCTGCGATTCCGAATCAGTCCCGAATCATCTGGGAGGTAGGTTATCCAGGTTGCAGTGATTAATCCCAACTATTCCCAAAACATATCTAATAACCTATAAAGATTATTAACCCCCTCTGAAAGAGTTCCTGTGCTTTTTAAGTATTGAGTGATAAGTGCGGTGACCGGTCAGTTCCTACACCAGGTAAGGAGTTAGTGATCCTCCCTAGTACCCATTGGATCCCATCATGACAAGATAATCTATTAATGGGGCAAGCTAGGTCCAAACCACCCGTACTACCAAAACCCAGGGTTACACGATAGTCAAGGAATATCTAACGAAACCATAATTTAACAGGAAACAATCATAACAAAAGTAATTACATAACTAGGCCAGCACTTTAAGTGCTTAGCCGCTCATGGTAACGGTAACACAGTAAGAGATAGAAGAAATCATATATTGAAAACTCATAATTCTTACAGTATTCGTATTTTGAACGATTAAATACAAAAAGTAAGTAAAGTGTGATCTCCCTTGGACTCCAGGTGGAATTCTTTAAAGGTTGGAAGCCTTTGTCGCCTCTCCAATTGGTTGTGGAGGAAGTGATGTCGGAATAGCTTGAATGAGGCCTCTATTTATAGATATCGAACCTGTTACGGCGTAACCAATAAAGGTGTTACGCCGTAACCAACTTACACGACATTCCATAATTAAGCAGCTGTTACGGCGTAACCAGATATGGTGTTACGCCGTAACCTTCATATAACTTCCATATGTACGTGATCTTCATTCCATATTTGTGGATCTTCATGGTTACGGCGTAACTGGATAAGATACAAAGCATAATAAAGCATAAAGTCATAAATATAACATAGGACTAGGTGGAAAATCCAGAATCAAACGGATCGTCTCCCAATTTAAGAGATCAACAGAATAACTTAAAAAGAAGTCTAAAGTACGAAACAATGTGTCACATGATAGTATAGCACATCCAAATGTCCTGCGATATAAAAAGAAAAGGAACAAATGTGTCACGTCCTAAGCACACACTCTCTCATAGCCCAATCTCCTCTCTAGATACGATGCCGAATAAGAAATAGAAAGACAAAATAACAGCTGTATATGGATCAAAAACGCCATGAACGGATATAAAAACAAAGTATGTTAATAAGTATGAATCCTGGATAGTAAAATACAAGTAGCTGAAAGATCCAAAAGTGTCATGCGGGAAACCTGGAGAATGCGTCATGAGAATAGGAACTAAGAGCGGATGTAAAGCATGGTAATACCGAAAGTAAAGAAGGTCATTAATATCATGGATATATAAACATAAATAATAATGAATGCCCACGAAGAGCTCATATAATCATAGCATGTCAATAATAATAATGTCATAAAACATGCATATAATAGATAGGGCCTGCCTCAACATGTAATAGAGGGTTGACCTCTTATAATAATATTGGTGGAGGGATCAGCTCCAATGTGATAGGATGTAGAGGCACACACCAACCAATCACCATGAACGTGTAAACATGTAAACTATGATGCATTCCCATCCTCCCCTGAATAATAAATGGCCAAACATGTAAATATATACTGGTAACATGAAATACTGCCGCGCGTTGCAAATCACTTCTCAACGCGAAATGAGTCGTGACACCAGGTGCTCATCATGTGTCACGGTCATGGTAAACCCTCCTGACTAGGTGGTAAGTCATGTAAAATCATGGTCCATGCGTAATATAGCTCGGCAATAGAATAATCTTGAAATCAAACATGTAAAGGTTCATGGCAAAAGACATAAAAATTGGGACGCATAGCAGTGTCTTGGGGATGAATCATAAAAGAATGAATGTCCTTACTGAAAGAGGATGGACGAATAATCCCGTACCGAAAGTTCAAAGACGAATACAAGTATTCAAATCCCGAACCGATAGTTCAAAGACGAATACAAATAATCAGAAATCCAGTACCGTTATTTTGAATGAATGTAAAAGCCACAAATAGACGGAATTGAATCCAAAGGTCACCACTCCTACAAGAATAGTACGTTATAAGTTACTTTTATTAAATTAGGAATTGACTCCTCAAAGTTTTCAAAGGTTATATCATTCAATGATTGCTTAAATAACTTTAACAATTTTCTAGGTTAAAAAAAAAAAAAAAAAATTTAACATGACTTTCCCTTGACTTAAAAACACATATCAAAACATCTTTAAAAATTCAACCAAAAAACACAACAGGTCACGCTATGATCTGTCTAATGTTGTCCCCATAAATAAATTATAATCAATTCTAATTTTAAGTGTCCCCTTGACCCTTGTTAATCACAGACAGTCCCAAAAACTGACTGGGCAGAAACTTATGAAAAGTTTACGTCTATTTGACCAAGTTAAACCCCTTAATTAATTATAAGAAAAATCACAGAGGTCACACATATTACTTAGTTTAACATATTCAAAAATTAGCCCTCAAATCCTTATGGTGATTTTATTAAAATTCAAACCCTAAAAGTAAAATTTTCGGAGTTGATTTCCAGAACTGACACTTTTTCTTGTAAATTCGAAAAACTGACCTTCCCTACCTCCAATTGACTTGAGGCCGGATTTTTCAGAAAGTATATTCGTTTTGCTACCCTTTAGACTCCAGAAACATAATAAAATCTATTTTTATCATTGAGTTATGATCTGTTGAACACAACCCAAAATTCTGCCTAGTTTTTAATTAAGAAAAACCCAATCAATTTCATGTTCTAATGTTCTTGTTCTTATTAATTATGATCAAAAACATAAAAATTTAATATGCTAACCTTACTAGATGAAGAAGAATGACACCAAGATGAACACGGATCAATACACCAAATAGAAGAAGAACTTTATTACTAGGATCACCCGAATGATTTAAAACTTCTAATCTTAAAATCTTCAAAACAACAATGGAGGATAATTTGACAGAGGAATTTGAGTGTAATACTGGATTAGAGAGAGAGTTGGGACGTGTAAGTATTTATATAGGTAAGGGTATAAATCACCAATTAATTGTGCAGTACAATTACACACTGTTTTCCAAAAGTATTTACAACTCTATTCCTAATTATCTCAACGAAAGTCAAATTTAACCCTTTTTTAGATAATTCACAAGAATTAACTTCCAAATTCCGAAAAAATCCATAACTTAAGGTTATTTATTCAAATTCTCTCTTCATAATGGTAATAAAAATATACCATAGGTTATATTTCAAAATTAATATTTTGAAATGAAAAACTCAAATTTCAAAAATGCGGGTTTTACATACGTGATCTTCATTCCATATTTGTGGATCTTCATGGTTACGGCGTAACTAGATAAGAACTTTGACGAGATTTCCTTCCAAATACTGGATTACGGCGTAACTAGATATGGTGTTACGTCGTAAAGTCTTCCTTGATCTTCGTACTTGCTTAATTTATGTTACGGCGTAACCATTTTTGGTGTTACGCCATAACATTCTTTAGAATTTACACTTTAAGTCCCTTTTCCCTTGTTTCTTGTCACTTTCCTGTATTTCACCTGAAAACTACAACACAATAGAAAATATCTCGTTTTTGAGTGTTAGTGAAACATTTACAGGTATTTTAAGGGGTATTTTGTCACCAAAAAGTATTAAATATTTGATGTTATCAGACAAGCAATTAGATCATCTCCTGGAGAGAATACAAGAACAACAAAACTTGAGTCCATAAGAGGTGACTCAATCATTGGTTGTGTAGTAACTTGAGGTGATGGATAAGCAATTT